>JARQZK010004336.1:675000-987500 GCA_030704885.1 Cynegetis impunctata
ATCGATGTAAAACGATAGAAATCATTTCATAAATATTATTCGAAATATTTACATTTGATATAAGAGAAAAAATGAAAAAAAATTTAAGTATCTCAGAAACTACGAATAACATAGCTATTTCGGCTAAAATATTGCTGAATTAACTCATATAAATTTTCTTAAAAAATTGAAAATGATTAAATAGATCGAGATCACTGCCGTTCAAGTATTAGGGGAATATTTATATAATTATTTCAACAGATTATCGAGAAATCGAGGTGAAATAATTTAATATCAATTTATACGGTTTCGGAAAGTTTAATAGTAGCTAATTGATTTAATTTCCTGCCGGCGACTGACGCACGATTCAGAAATTGATAGACAATTACCTATTTACTTTCTTTCCAATTGGTACCATATTATATTTAAGTTGTGGTTTACGATATTCTAGAAGTTTATTTATTCCCAAGTGAATGTTTTATTTGTGGGACCAAGTAATAGAGAATATTGCTGTTTTGGACACGCAAATATCATTCATTAATTTTTTATAAACATTTGAGAGCAAAAAATTGTGTTTTTTTTCTCTTATAAAATGAAAACTGCCGACTCGATGAATTATTATTTACGGAGAGAAGCTGGAAAACCCGTAAAAATCACCGTTCTTCTCTAAAATTATGAACCAATAGAAATAGCATATTTTTCAATTTCAATTCACTGATAGAACATTTGAGTAACGTTCTGTTAAAAAAAAACATTCCATTGTTATAAGTTGAAAGAAGTAAGGTTTCGTTTGAATCATATTATTTGAACACAATTCACATTTTGTTCTGAAATTTTTTTACTGAGCAAATTTAGTCATATGGCTTTTAGGAATCAATAGAACAATAGTTAAAATATTCTAACTTCTAGAATAATGTATATTTCGAAAATATAAAACTATGGAACTAGTGTACTAATGATTCTGAAAGTTCTTTATAGTTTGAAATGAACAAGTTATTATGAGAATAGTTTTATAAAGTATTGCATAACCTTCTCATTGTTTTGTATGCAATATTTGCAAAGTTTATATAGGTCAATGCAAAATAATATGAAAATTATTTATTTTGTAGGCAACTACAAATACAGCAACTGTATAACTATAAAAATAAGCAGGCAACCACAAATACAGGTATGTGTATTATAGGTGTATCAGCTAATTAAATATGTATGTGAAAGTAGAGATGATTCTGCTAGATCAGCAACTTACAATACAAGATGTTGTACTATACTAAAAAATTCGCTTAGCTAATGATAGGATAAACATCAACCTCAACGATTAATGAAATTCTAATTGATTGTTGAAAGCTGATTATATGCAGTATTTGTAACAGCAGTTCAAGATGAATGTATTCTAATCAATATTATACAATTACTTGTGAAAGACAGTGATATTCAGATTCGAGAGTTTTTTTATTTTTTATCTCGAGGGACCTACAGTTTAACGCCGGTTACGAACGGCCAATGGGTTTGTAAACGAAGTACACTACCCAACAATTTATCTTTATAAAGAGAACCACTGAATTCCGGACATACACCTTGCTTGGTGAGAATAATTTCATCATTCAGTTTTTTCATTATAATTTTTTTGAATGGAATATTCTGTAGTAATTATATTTCATTTTGTTGCATTCGATTCAGAATAAGCTCCCAACAAATAATAATATTTCACCAATTGTTATGGTTAACAATTACCTATCAACAGGTACATATAATTGTTGAGTAAAAAAGCTTGTATTTGTGATTGCAGAATCAAGATTACATATTTTAAATAGTTGATGAAATCCGTCGTTACTACGTGATAATATAACATGATTAACAAAACTAAATTTGAATTTACTACGTTTATTATCACAAAATATTTTTAAAAATATAACACTGCGATTGCAATTTCGGTCACTAGACCATCATCGGGCAGGTTGAGTTAAGAACCGAATACAGAATAATTATAGATTTGCGCTTACGGGTGGGAAAGGATTATTGCAGGTATCTAAATAGACAAGAGGAACATATTTCAAGAAGGGCTAATCGAGTGAATTTCACAAATTGGTACAATACAATGTTCTTAGAAAAGTCATTATTGTTTAAATACACTAAATATAGGAGAATATATCAAGTCAATCTGGTCGTTCAGCAAGATATCTTTTGCATTATTATTGAGTTTAAAAATTTCTAATGATTCTAAGTAAGTAAGTTTCGTTCCTTTTGGTAATTTGTGCATGATTTGAAAATTATCTATTCGTGGAAATGGGTGGTGGTTTTCACGGCAATGATTTGAAAACGTTGAATCCGTTTTATTTTTCAAAAAAGATTGTTGGTGTTCTTTAAATCTTGTCTTGAACGATCGACCAGTCTGACCTATATATACTGCTTTACATACAGGACAAATCAACTTATAAACTCCTGAACTTTCAAATTTTGAAGTGATATCTTTGGCATTGAATGAAAATCCTGAGAGTTTTGTCTTAGGTTTGAAAGCAATTTTAATATTACATTTAGGTATGACATTAGCAACTTTTTCTGTTAGAGGACCAAAATATGTTAAAGATGTGAATTTTTCCGATTTTTCTATTTTTAATTGGGGATATATGCTGTTGTACGCTAGTTGATTACGTTTCTTGTTTATTTGTTGATAGATAAAATGATAAACAAGAAACGTAATCAACTAGCGTACAATAGCATATATCCCTAATTAAAAGTAGAAAAATCGAAAAATTCACATCTTTAACATATTTTGGTCCTCTAACAGAAAAAGTTGCTAATGTCATACCTGAATGTAATATTAAAATTGCTTTCAAACCTAAGACAAAACTCTCAGGATTTTTATTCAATGCCAAAGATATCACTTCAAAATTTGAAAGTTCAGGAGTTTATAAGTTGATTTGTCCTGTATGTAAAGAAGTATATATAGGTCAGACTGGTCGATCGTTCAAGACAAGATTTAAAGAACACCAACAATCTTTTTTGAAAAATAAAACGGATTCAACGTTTTCAAATCATTGCCGTGAAAACCACCACCCATTTCCACAAATAGATAATTTTCAAATCATGCACAAATTACCGAAAGGAACCAAACTTACTTACTTAGAATCATTAGAAATTTTTAAACTCAAGAATAATGCAAAAGATATCTTGCTGAACGCACAGATTGACTTGATATATTCTCCTATATTTAGTGTATTTAAACAATAATGACTTTTCTAAGAACATTGTATTGTACCAATTTGTGAAATTCACTCGATTAGCCCTTCTTGAAATATGTTCCTCTTGTCTATTTAGGTACCTGCAATAGTCCTTTCCCACCCGTAAGCGCAAATCTATAATTATTCTGTATTCAGTTCTTAACTCAATCTGCCCGATGATGGTCTAGTGACCGAAATTGCAATCGCAGTGTTATATTTTTAAAAATATTTTGTGATAATAAACGTAGTAAATTCAAATTTAGTTTTGTTGATTACATATTTTATAACTTGGATTTTATCATTAGCTGTTCACTAATAAAATACTGTGCTGTATTACTGGCTGCCTGCTGATCGTCGGAGTTAACTGTAGATATAAATTACTGTATTTACAGATGCTTACGAAATAAATAATTTTCATTCAATTATGGATCAATAGCAATCATCATTCTGCATTAGATTCAAACTACAATGAACTCTATGAATCATTAGTGTATTCCCTTCATAGTTCAAATATGTAAAGATTACATATTTTATGTATCTCAATCAATACATGTTGCACCCATAAAACAGAGAAGCGTATGTGTGGTTGCCTGCGTATCTTTATAGTCAACAGAGAATCAGTTGCTGTATTTATAGTTGCATACAAAATAAATAAACAATCAGTTCATCAAAGTCACTTTCATATATTACATAATGAACAAGAAAAGTTATTCAATAATTCAAAAATTATCAAACAACCTTTCTAGGTTGCTGGATATGTGTTCCGCGACGGAAAATAAATAGTTTTCATTGAATTATTAATCCACTTTAATAATAAACGTAGCAAATCTTCGTAGCGTAATCTTTTTTTAGCATTATATTCAAACTAGAATGAACTTTCTGAAGCATTAGTGTAGTTTTTTTCATAGTTTTACATATTTCTTGATTATATTATTTAAGAAGTTGCAATAATTTAGTAATTTTCTTCTAATATCTGAAACAGATAAGTATGATTTTTTTTATTCGATGAATAACAGATTTTCCAAGAAAGTATGAATTGCGTTGAAGCAATATGTTCTAAATTTTGATTTTAAAATATTAAATGCTGAAAGTAAGGGAATCAAACTTAATTTTTCAGAATCATTACAGATAAATAAATAGAAGCATTCAAAAATACAAAAATCCCCTATTATTTGATTATACTAATAACACTTTCCAGATAATTTGAAGATATTAACAAACATAAGTGAATATATATACACATCAATAAGAAAACGTCAAAAAGTTCCTGGTTGTATTTTCTCTAATATATCACATTCAAAGAACTTTTCCCGATTGTATGATTCCAGTTGTACTAATAACGTTCCTCTTCTATTCTTTGTGGTTATGCTTCAATTTATATTTGTTTGGCAGTTTTTTGAATATTCTTATGTTAATATAAGATGGATCTTTTTCAGTGAGCGATAATTTATGTCTTGGCTAACTGATGTTTGCTTTTCTTGTGTTGTATTGTAGTGTGTAATATTCACTGTAAATATCTATTCATTTAAATGTAGAAATATGAGGAACACAGGATCAATTTCATTTTAAATTATATGATAATTAAAAATGAAATTGATCCTGACAGTGTCGGATTTCCAGGTTTCTAGGGAAACAAAGGCGTGGGGGCCACTAATTAATTTTCAAATAAGTTGAACAATTTTTTTAACGACCTGTGTAGTGAAGTGGGTTAACATTTAACTTATAGCCTAGAAATTCTGCGGGCGGGGTTTTCTTTTCCAGGAAGATTCAATTTATACAAAAAATAATCACTAATTATTGTCTGGTGTTGTTTTCTTAATGCAACGTCGATTTGGCTCACAATGTATCACGTTAAGTGCCAATAGTTGGCGAAAGCTAAGCAAAGAAGCTGTTGCGTTTTAAACCTTAGGGGATGAAGGACCTAACTTCATCCCCTATATAATAGGAGAGTTGTAACCTCACAACTAACTGTTCATTTTATAACTCTTTTCCTAACGCTTTTAGCGTTTGTGTTTTTTAGTAATTTCAAGTTATGAGTTACTCATAAACAAAACAAGAAAACGGTGTCATGCGACACCAGGTAGGAACGAAGTTCCTTCGAAAAATATAGAAGGACCACAATTGACGAAAACGGGACATGTGCGTGTCGGGGCGCACGACAGAAATGATAACTATACTAATCCAAGTTGAAATAATTAATATTGAAATATGGGGCTTAGAGCTCTTACGGAATTGTAACTAAAAAAATGGGATTCGAACCCAGAAATACGGCACACCAGGGTTCAGTATTTAGACCACTCGGTCGTCAACGCAACGTAAACTTTAGACGCAAGAGTGTTTATAACGAGAGGATAACGTATCGCCACGCTATATAATTGAATATAAACCTACAATACGTAGTCATTATTACCCCGAGGCGAAGCTAAAGGGGTTATAGTCTCACGACAAAAAGTTGGTAACTGGCCCGATATTAAAAATTCCAACGGATATCGATAAAACACATATGATTTCATTAGGGAATTTGAATTCCCAATTTTTACCAACGAAGAATAAAAAAATATAGAGTTTTTACCCCGAGGTGAAGCTAAATTCTCACTACAAAAAGTTGGTATCTGGTCCGATTTTAAAAATTCCAACGGATATCGATGAAAAACATATGATTTCATAAGAGAAGTTTTGTTCCCAATTTTTTCCCAACGAAGAATAAAAAATTATAGCGTTTTTTAGATAGGCATTACGACATGCGCATGCGCCAAGGTTGATATGTACGAAGTCTTACAAAACATGCGTCGAAGTGCTCTGTGTGCCACGGTAACCAAGCGACGTTGATAGCTTAAGCTTGATTCTGCGGCTGTGTCTGCTTCCCATCCATAGAGATATCTTATCAATTTGATTCATAATTTGCAGCAAAATGAGCCGGGATAGGATATTCAAATTCGAAAGTCAAACAATGAATTTTTTTGCTAAATTTTCACGGATTTTATTCGTAATATCGACTTATTAATACATTTATTGCAATTTTCCTTCATTTCATTCGTAAAATCGACTTTCATTGTTATTTAATTTATATAATAGGTACATTCAAAGAATATTGACGACATGCACATGCGCCGAGGGGTTTTATCATTCCTAGTGCTACGCAGTAGGGTGTCCGTATTTTAATATGGAACAAATTTGTAAAGCATTATCTTTTCATTTTCATTATGCCATATCTGATTCCTGTCGTTATCTGATCTTTTCTACATATAACCTATTTCGATGTTTCACATCTGACGTTTTCGAATTGCTTGCACATAAATTAATGAGTACATATAATGCATTAGCGATTGACGTGGCGGAGTGGGATCCGAAAGAGAAGGGATGAGAGAACGGAAAGAAAGAGTGAGGAAGAGAAAGGTATACAATATTCGCACGTGTTAACTAAAAGCGTGACTTTCGTCAGTCTACTTTCGTCAGTCTACTTTCGTCAGTCTACTTCCGTCACACTTTTAGTCTCGCATATTTTTCAATTTGGTCCCGCAGCGAAATCCCTATCTCCCCCAAGCCAGCCATAAGGAACTTCGTTCCAATAATTTGAAATAGAAGTTCAGGAAATTTTAAGTGAAAATGTTTTTTGTAGGCGGTTTCAACAATACAGGGTTAGGAGGATGCAGCCCCAAGTCTGCAGCCTAGGTTATCCCCTCCTAACTACCCTGACCCTCAAACACTGAAGCATGATGTTTGTCAATATTTTTATTTGACTTCTTAATTTTTACTTCATGCTATTTTTCAGTTTATATTATAATGAGGTTATAGGAGCACGAAAAGTTTCACTATTGGTTTTTTCATATTCTCTAAGATTAGAATATTCCACCGTTACTGTTCAGTAGTAACTAATCAACTGGTCTACTCTCGTATTTAATTATCATTCGTGATACACGTGAGTATCTGTAAAAATGAAATCTCCATTTCTAAAACGATGGCATGCTCGAATCGCCTATCGCTTACCACGCGTGATAGCAGCGAACACAATCAGAACACAATTAATCCGTCCGCTTGTTGAAACTAGTACTATAATTTTCAATTTGCGGGACAACCATAACATCTCGCTCGTTGTTTCTACCATCGAAAAGAATTCTGATATATAATTGTTATCAAACATGAAATCTTTCATTAGAAATCGAACATCATCGTACTCCCATTTCCTGCAATAAGTAAAAATGTACCGCATGAACAGTGGCAGCGGATAGAAATTTTTTTAATTTTTTTTTTCAGCATTAATATTCGAATCTTAATTCGGTGAACCTTCAGATAATATATATTCATTGGAAGAAGTTGATATGTGATACTGATGAAAAATATTAATGCCGAAATTACTGTATATTACTTCAACCCTTCGCAATGGCCATATATATATATATATATATATATATATATATATATATATATATGAATATATACATGCATATATTTATCTATATATATATATATATATATATATATATATATTTATATATATAAATATATATATATATATATATATATATATATATATATATATATATATATATATATATATATATATATATATATATAGACTTGCCATACGTCCCGGTTTGACTGGGACAGTCCCGGTATCTTGCTCTTGTCCCGGTGTCCCGCCTGGTTTTATTGATGTCCCGGAAAACTCCTGTAAGATATAGAAAGTAATGGCCATATATATATATATATATATATATATATATATATATATATATATATATATATATATATATAAAGATTAAGGGGTTCACTAAGAGTTAGGACGTATTGTTGTCGGTGAGAAGCACCGATTGTTTCACGACGTTTCGCCAAAATCTCATTTGGCATTTTCAAGTGCTGCTGTACGTCTGGTGACTCGACGGCAACTACTGTTCGCCTCTGCTTGTAGCTCGGTTTTATTGGCATTGGCTGGTCTCGTTTCCTGATTGGCGTTTCGCTGCATAGGCTCCGCCCCTCACTTCTTGACTTTTCTTCCTCGATGTTAGTTTTTACGTCTTGTGTTGTTTTATCCGTTTTCGTGTTTTTTAAAATTATTTTCCAAGTCAGTGGAATATTTAGAGCATCGTCTCGTTGTTTAGGTGTCCGATTTGTTTCTATTTCTAGAGCTTCTCTTATGGTACGGACCCTGTAGTTTTCTATGGATGCTATTTCTCTTGATCGGTCAAAATCGATTCTGTGGCCTGTTGCTTGATGATGTTGAAACAGGGCTGATGTTGTTTGTTTGTTTCTGACGCTATTTTTATGTTCTTGTATTCTTGCCGATATTTTTCTGTTCGTTTGTCCTATGTATGTTTGGCCGCAGTCTGCACACGGTATGCTGTAGACGCCGTGGTTTTCTAATCCGATTTTATCTTTCGGGTTTCCAAGTATATTGGCTATTGTTTTTAGGGGTTTAAATATTGGTGTTATGTTATTTTTCCTCAAGACTCTTCCAATTTTATCTGTATACACCAAAAAATCCAGTTTACTTTAGAAATTGAACAAAATAAAAAACTGCCTTTTCTGGACTTACTCCTCACAAGAAATCTGAACGGTACTTTGGGATTCAGTGTATATCGCAAACCAACACACACTAACAGATACCTGAACGCACAATCCCACCACCATCCTTCACAAAAACAGTCAGTAGTAAACTCATTAATTTCTCGATCTTTTCGACTAACAGAACCAGAAACAAGAGAACAAGAAATCGAACAGATCACAACCGCCTTACGACAAAATGGATATACATACACCGACATCAAAAAGGCCATCAAAAAACAAGAAAATCCAATAAAAACATCAAAAAAAACGCCGAAGAATCCAGACAAAAAGCAGTACTTCCATACGTAAAAGGAATTACAGATAAAATTGGAAGAGTCTTGAGGAAAAAATAACATAACACCAGTATTTAACCCTAAAAACAATAGCCAATATACTTGGAAACCCGAAAGATAAAATCGGATTAGAAAACCACGGCCGTCTAACAGCATACCGTGTGCAGACTGCGGCCAAACATACACAGGACAAACGAACAGAAAAATATCTGCAAGAATACAAGAACATAAAAATAGCGTCAGAAACAAACAAACAACATCAGCCCTGTTTCAACATCATGCAAGCAACAGGCCACAGAATCGATTTTGACCGATCAAGAGAAATAGCATTCCCATAGAAAACTACAGGGTCCGTACCCTAAGAGAAAGCTCTAGAAATAGAAAAATCCGGACACCTAAACAAACGAGACGATGCTCTAAATATTCCACTGACTTGGAAAATAATTTTAAAAAACACGGAAAACGGATAAAACAACACAAGACGTAAAAACTAACATCGAGGAAGAAAGTCAAGAAGTGAGGGGGCGGAAGCCTATGCAGCGAAACGGCCAAATCAGGAAACGAGACAGCCAATGCCAATAAAACCGAGCTACAAGCAGAGACGAACAGTAGTTGCCGTCGAGTCACCAGACGTACAGCAGCACTTGAAAATGCCAAATGAGATTTTGGCGAAACGTCGTGAAACAAACGGTGCTTCTCAGCGCCAACAAAACTTCCGAAATCGGATTGAACCCCGGAATCTTTCTCTGATTTATTCCTCCATCCGAGAAAACATACGATATAACATATATATATATATATATATATATATATATATATATATATATATATTTATATATATATATATATATATATATATATATAGACTTGCCATACGTCCCGGTTTGACTGGGACAGTCCCGATATTTTGCTCTTGTCCCGGTGTCCCGCCAGGTTTTATTGATGTCCCGGAAAACTCCTGTAAGATATAGAAAGTAACGAATACTGGCTGTAAGTAGTTTAAATATAACAATAGATCTATGAGAAGGGTGAGCGCTACCTAGTGAAGAGGTGTACATTATCACTTTATCGGGCAGAGTAGTGAGCGCTTTCAAAGTAAAGATTAACAATGTCAAATTATTAATTAATTTTCTTTTCAGTTTGACAGAAAAAAGTTTTTCTAATTGATTTTGTAGTTAGACGAACAGTTATAGTTTTACAAGAAATAATAGGACTTAGAATAGAATTGTTCAATTGAAAAATTTTATGAAGAATTTTAAATTTTATGCTTTTAACACTGCTTTCTAAATAGACCAGAAAAAAATATCATTAAAAATGAAAATATATATAGTTTTAAGTATCAAAAATCCCTTTTTTGAGGCCTTGGTAGCCCAGCGGTAAGGTGTATCGCTTGTAAACCGAGGATTGTGGGTTCGAGTTCCACCTTGCTCTTACGTGTTGTGTATGTCCAAGGAAATTTAAAGGTTTTAATTATGATTAAATGTTGGGTAATGACTCAGTTTCGAGCTCATTGGCCGTTCGGAATCGGCGTAAAACTGGTGGTCCCATTGAGTTAAAAAAAATCCCTTTTTTATTTTCTAAAGGTGTGTAGAACTAACAATTTGGGGTTCTAGATTTCTCCCTCCCGTCACTTGCGAGGCTTAAACAAAGGCTTAACTCTAACCATTTCGCTTATAATTTTTAAAAAATTTCCCATATTAATGTGTCTCGGTTTCACTCACCAAAAATATGGCAAGCCTATAAATACATATATAAATAATCTTCCTTTACATATATTTATACATATATATGTATATAAATATATATATATATATATATATATATATATATATATATATATATATATATATATATATATATATATAGGTCTATTAAAATTCGAGTATATGCATGGGGATTTCGATAACGGTAAGAGAGAGAGCGAGGTATAAAGGGGGGCAAAGTAGCATATTTCAGAGGTCAGTTAATAATGGATAAAAAAAATCTGATCTAGCTCTTTTAAGTTCTGGGTTATATAGGAAAAATCGAAAATTTCGAAATCCTTTTTTTGCCTATATCTTTTCATTTAAGTGAATTGTTTTCAAAAACAATTGTCACTTTGCCATTGCCGACTTTTTATGGCTATCTAAATATCTGAATAAAAATTATATACAGGGTGTCGTATAAATTGGGGCCACCTCACTTTCAATTTTCAAATACGGACTGTATTTTTATTGCATTTTTTTGAATGCCAAGAGTCGCATGTTTTATATTCCCGTAGTATTTTTATTTGAATTACAGAGTGTTCTGGAAATATTGAACTATTACCAGTAAAATTTCAACATTTTTTTGAAAAATCCAGCTCTAATTAAAAAAAATATCATAGAATAAGGTATACAA
This sequence comes from Cynegetis impunctata, assembly GCA_030704885.1. NCBI lineage: Eukaryota > Metazoa > Arthropoda > Insecta > Coleoptera > Coccinellidae > Cynegetis > Cynegetis impunctata. Next base: position 686,414 of record JARQZK010004336.1, read on the forward strand.
TGCCTAGGATTTGGAAGATAATCAACATTATTCGACGAAGAATGTCTTCTTCAAGAATTCATCCACATTTCGGTTCACGCAACCCATAACCATGTACGAAAATGCGAAATTCTTCCTAGTACGTGTATGTGCATATAATCATGTGCCCAAACAAAAAACGTTCTACGGCTGGCAATCTTTATCTTACAGACACCAATTTTGGAAATATTTCATTGATACTCACTTTCCGAACTACTACATTTTTCAAGCAAATTCATGGGCATGTCTCTTGCTATATACAACAATTATGATTGAAACTATTTGAATTCTCATAGTATGCTTTGGAAAATAAATATTTAGTTCACCTCACTTGTCATTATTTTGACAGTTTCTTGAAAATTATCGTTGGTATTTAATGAAAATCTGTTAGTACTGAAAATGGGTTTCCCCATATCAGCAGAAAAGAGATATGATTAACGTTTTCTACAGAAATAATAGGAAGAGCATGCGTCTTTCCGCTTGACTTTTTTTTATGGGGTACACTAAAAAATAGAATATATCAAAACGAAATGGGAAATATAAAAGATTTAAGAATTAAAATCTATGACGCTTTCGCATCACTACGCCGAAGGGATATGTTCAGAGCGAATAATAACTTAAAAAAAACGACTCCGTAAATGTCTGAAACGAGAAGATCGTCAATTCAAACCATTCTTCGATTATGATTACTTATAATGACTTATTTCAATTCTAGATAATAACTAAACATGTTCTTGTGCGATAAGTTATAAAATATGAAAACCTATATGATCAATATATGTGTCAATGTGATCATATATGTTTGTGACAGATTATGTTTGTTCTCAGCAGAATAACATACAGATCTTCCTCATACCTACTGAGGTGAATCGACATTGGGGATCAATAATTATTCTTACAATGCTACATTATGGTAAAGAAATAAAATCTCTCGGGAATGTTGATTTTTATTCTATTGTTATTCCGAACAAGTAGTGAGACTAGATAATCTGGAAATTCTGAATTGATTTTTCTTAAGGAATCAATTTGTCTGATTCAAGCCTCTCATTCTCTGATATTATTTTCAATAGAGTTGTTATGGAATTAAAAAAATGATGAGATATCATATTTCCAAAACACTTTATGATTTATATAAAAATAAAACGCCAATATGAAACATATATAGGTAGTTCGAAAACTGAGTAACAATGAAATATTTCCAAATTGGTGTCTGGAGTATGAAGATTTCTATTGGAAGATTATTTGTTGGTTTGGGCATTGATTATATGCACATACATGTACGTACTGGGAAGAATTTCACATTTTCGCACATTGATCATGGGTTGGCGTGAACTGAAATGTGGTTGAATTTCTTGAAGAAGACATTTTTTCAGTCGAATACATGTTGATTATCTTCCAAATCCTAGGCATTTTTATACCTTATTCTAATGACTATTTTTTTTAAATTAGAGCTGCATTTTTTTAAAAATGTTGAAATTTTATTGTAATAGTTCAAATATTTCCAGAACACTCTGTAATTCAGATAAAATACTACGTGAATATAAACATCAACTCTTGACATTAAAAAAATGCAATAAAAAATACAGGTCCGTATTTGAAAATTGAAAGTTGAGGGTGGCCCAATTTATACGACACCCTGTATACAATTTTTATTCAGATATTTAGATAGCCTACAAAAAGTGGCAATGGCAAAATGACAATTGTTTTGAAAACAATTCATTAAATAAAAAGATATAGGCAAAAAAAGGATTTCGAAATATTCGAATTTTCCTATATAACTCCAGAACTAAAGGAGCTAGATCAGATTTTTTTTATCCATATAACTGACCTCTGAAATATGCTACTTTGCCCCCATTTAACCATCGCTCTATCTCTTACCGTTATCGAAATCCCCATGCATATACTCGAATTTGAATAGCCCTGTATATATATTCATATTCGATATTTTGTTATTGAATACGCTTGTTAAGTTAGGCTCTATGTAATTCCGCTGATGAAGAATCGGAAGAATCTTAAAAGCTGAAGTTACTAGCTGAGGCGTATCTATACGCCTCTCATTCTATATCAAAAACATAAGCATGTAAACTAATGGTGCTTGTGAGCTAAGATCTTATATGATATTATTATACGTAGTTTTATTTCAAATCAGCGTTAAAGTCTAGTCAACAAATGCATTTTTGCTCATTTTCAGCAGCTTCGGAAAGATACGAACAAGAAGTCATTCCATTCGGAATAACATGTAGACAAGTTTTGAAAAAAAATTCCGATTGCAAGAATTGTGAAAGTTATCAGTAATTTAATGAAAAATGAAAGGAGAGTTTTGATTGGAAATATATCAGAAACAAACATTTTTGAAATCTAAAAATAGATTCAAAAAGAGGAGGAAATTCTCATAAAGAAAGTCCAACACCCGGAACTGTAGGACTAATATTCATAATTTTTCCAGGAGAATAAAAATACGGGCACTCTGGCTTGCGTCACACGACTCCTCAATTAATTATGCAATAGTTGATGAATCATTGTTTCCGTCCGTGGATCTATTCTTATAAAATATGTATAAAATATTTTGTTAACTTTGCACATGTTAGTTGTACTGATGTTTAATTTCAAAAGCCTGAGTGTATTATGAGTAGGTATATGATTTTCACCTTAATTCCAAAAACATAAAGCGTCTAGCTTCTGGTACCTTGTCAGCTATGGACTTATCGTTGAACTGCTTCCTTTACATTCATACCGTTTGTTACTCCAATCCTTAATGTTTTAATTATCCAGAGTGAAATAATGACTTATGGATAAACGAGACCTTGTCTCCTGGATTGCTTAGCAGTTATATCAAATAAAGAACAAGTTATTTCTCATAGTGTGGACTAGGCGTTGCTGTGATTAGTGAGTCAAACAAGCTAATAAAATAGAATGATATTCTTTACCAGTACAAGTCCAAGAAGATGACGAAACTGATAATTTTACATAATTGGTTCGTAGGTGGTTATAAAACAAGGCCCAGTTTATCAACAGTTAGCCGTTCATCAAGATCTATTGATTAGAATTGTTGTTCAATGTTAATGTTAAGTTATTCATGATATGCATAAAAAAAAAATTAAAACAATTCCAATAATAGTCAGTCAATGTCTTTATGTATCAATTCCAAAGAGTGAACAGAAAACATGAGGCGGTATCAATTTCGCTGATTAAGTGTTAGGAAATTAATTGATGTCAATCCAATCAATTAATCGATACAATAATCTTATCTTTTGAATGTTTAATTATTTTTAAGAATATACCAAAATTTTTGTCGTATTTTTCACGAAAATAATACGCTTTTGCACTGTTGACTTTAGATACAGTGCAATAGCGTATTATCATCATCAAAAAAAAAAAATATATATATATATATATACATATATATATATATATATATATATATATATATATATATATATATATATATATATATATTTATATATATATATATATATATATATATATTATATATTTATATATTTATATATATATATATATATATATATATATAAACTTTATATTACTCCTTAGTTCAGAGTCACATTCGTTATGGAATAGCGGTATGGGGGGGAACTTCAAATACTCACATCCGTCCTATCGAGGTCATGTAGAGACATTTCCTTAAATTGATATTTTCAAAAAATAATAGAGATTCTTCTGATCTTCTTTACACTGAGACTTCAATTCTGGACATAAGACAGTTGTATCTGTTGCTGTGGTATCAGATATCATGCGAATAAGCATACAGCATTGCTTCCCTCCCATCAATACAACACTCGCCAAAGAAACAACTATGTTACACCCCTGATGATTAGGGTCGCGTCTCAAAGATCATACTCGTACTTTGCTCCAAAACTTTTTAATAGTATACCTCGAAGATTAAAATCGATAGAAAATATAAATCCCTTTAAACTAGAACTGAGGAGGCACATACTTCGAAGTAAGAGAATTGAACTTCAGCGAATATTTGATTAGATTTATATTAACTCAACATTATACAAAGAAAAGTATTCTCAATGTTCGCTTGTTGTTTTTTCAGATGTTTTTTCTCATCTTTACTTGTTTTTGTTAGTTCTGTTATCTTGATATTTTGTATACTTTGATGACTGATAATTTTTATCCTTTTCTATGGTGTAATATAAGTTTCTAATTTTTATATAATTTATGTGTATATTATGTGTGTATGCGCATATATTCAGATGTATGGATGTATGATTCTATGTTCTACATTTTATAATCGAACTTACAGTTGAATCATTCAGTGGAATTTTCATGTTTGTGTGTTTTTGGTGATCTCTTTGTTTTTTCATTGTTTGTTTCTATTACTTCTCGAAACAAGTGTTTACACTTATCGAGTTTTTATTCATTCACAACTGATCTTTGTTTTTTAGTTAATTGTATTTGAACCATACTGGTGTGTGAATAAATATTATTATTATTATTATTATTTATTATATATATATATATTCATATATATATATACATATATATATATATATATATATATATATATATATATATATATATATATATATATATATATATATATATATATATATATATATATATATATATATATATATATATATATATATATATATATATATATATATATATATATATATATATATATATATGTATAATCTCTTGATAATTATTAGCAATAACAGGCTTATTGAATCTCAAAAAACTCGATTTTATTGAAAAGTTGACGTTTCGCCACGACATTCGTGGCTTTATCACCACCGCCACGAATGTCGTGGCGAAACGTCAACTTTTTAATAAAATCGAGATTTTTGAGATTCAACAAGCCTGTTATTGCTAATAATTATCAAGAGATTAGAAATAGTTCACAGGCAACAACAATTCGAATAAATAATTATATATATATAGATAGATATATATATATATATATATATATATATATATATATATATATATATATATATATATATATATATATATATATATATATATATATATTTATATATATATGTATATAATATATATATATATATATATATATATATATATATTCTTGGGCACTATAGCAATAAAAATGTACCATCATTACTATAATAAATTACTGAAAATTAGAAATTCAAAAATTACTTCAGTTTCAGACTGCCAGATTTTTCCGTATAACTGACTGAAAATATAAAACTTGACGATGAATGATAAATATTCTGCTTAAAGGACAACCCCCAGATATCAAATTTCAGCTCTTATGATCTGATATGCGACCTTATAGAGATGCCTAAACGTACCGTGAAAAATTTTTATATATATATATATATATATATATATAAATATATATATATATATATATATATATATATATATATATATATATATATATATATATATATATATATATATATATATATATATATATATATATATATATATTTATATATATATATATATATATATATATATATATATATATATCTATATATATATATATATATATATATATATATATATATATATATAGGCATCTCTATACGGTCGCATATCAGATCATAAGAGCTGAAATTTGATATCTGGGGGTTGTCCTTTAAGCAGAATATTTATCTTTCATCGTCAAGTTTTATATTTTCAGTCAGTTATACGAAAAAATCTGGCAGTCTGAAACTGAAGTAATTTTTGAATTTCTAATTTTCAGGAATTTATTGTAGTAATGATGGTACATTTTTTATTGCTATAGTGCCCAAGATATAAACTTTGAGAGCTTAAATAAGGAAAGAGTTAATTTGAGGTACCTATTTTATTGAAACTTTCACTCTTGGTTATACATTGTATTGTTGTTATTTGTATAAAAAAACAGTATTAAAATTTATTCAAAAATACTTTAAGCTAGATGAATATTCCACGTAATAATTGAAGCCCCAATGCTGATAAATCACTGTATACTTCAATGAATATTCAGGAAATATCTTAGTAAAGTGTCTATTTACTAGACAAAATAAACGAGTAGAATAGTTTGATAACGGTTTCTAAAGAAAATCTTGAAATATTATGAAACAATTTAGTTCTCCGCTACTGGCTAGTATTAAAATTTCATTTAGAATAAGAAGCACATTTACTGGAAGAGGTCAGAAGACACATTGTCGTCGGAAGTAAGTTATTAAACCAAATCGAATCTCACTTCAGATTCAAAAAATCAAATGAAATTACTGCTCAATAGATAAGTGGATAGAAAGTGAAACACTCATTTCCATCTATTATAAATGATTTGTTGTCCTGATTTATATTCAGGAATTTAATTTTTTGTGTATTTGTAAATTAACTACTATTGCAATCAACTATTGAGGTGAGAATTTCTATGTTCTCGAATTGAAAGGAAGTGTTACGGAAAATCATAATTTTAATTTCTTAGAAGCAGATGATTTGTGTGAGAAATAGAAGTTACTCTTTTATCCTCAGGCTGACAAAATGTTTCACTTATAATTTAACAAAATGAAAAGAATAGCCTAAGTTGTTGAATGAAATATGCTTATCCTTTATTTGACAGTTGTTTGAAATATATTGTAATTCCAAAATCATTTTGTTGTGAGGTTTGAAATTTTGAATCGGCCTGGTTAAATATTTAATACATTTATGATATAGGTAAATTATTATCGGACGATTATGGACATTTTTCTTCACTATATCATATTAATCGATTTGTTGTTCATTTCTTATAAATGTACCCCTTCTGATATATGATTGATGAAGAAAATATTGTATCCCACTCAAATACAATTTTAATCATTTATAGATATTATTTTACTCATTCATTAACTTCCATCAATAAAATCAATGTCAAAAATTCACAATTTCTCATCGAGTTGACAATTTAGATCATGAGAAGAGTGGATCTTTCAAACACTTTTTTGGAATAAATGCTATAATAATCCCTCGTTGAAAATCCTCCTGAGAATTTCGTCATAGAAATTTTACATTATCAAGGTTGCAACACTGGAATAAGCAATCATTTTACCAAATCCACTGCATAAATAAAATATCATAAACTTAGAGATCTCTTAGTAACTACCAAATGAGAAAGAAACATCTATTTGAAAAAATCAAAAATCTCAGAGAGTTTATATATCATTCGTTTTGGTTTGAGGAGGCTACAAGAGGTGTTAAAAAATACACCATAGGCGAAAATTTTTAGGATTTCAAGGTCAACCGCCTTATAATTTAAAGAAAATCAAAGTAAAACGAGTGTCTACCTTGAGACCTACAACTCCTATTTACAATATTAACAAAAACTCTTCTCAGCCAATTAATCAATTCATCTATTCATCAAATTTTTTTTTCTTTCACAAAATAGGTACCTACCTACCTACTTAAAGAATTTGTTAACAGCTGGTGAGAGCAAATAAAAAGTTATTATATATTTTTGAAGATTAGCGGGATTCTGCGATCTTTAACGTTAGCAAAGTGATCTATAATATCCTCATAAAATTTTTTGTCTTTTGCCAAAAGTTTTACAAATTCTTTTTCAATAGATAACAAACTAATATTTTTCAAACGATCCTGGCTCATTGAATTTCGTAAATAAGTTTTAATTCTATTAAGAGTGGAAAACGAGCGCTCTACGGAAGCCGATGTCACCGGGATAGAAACAATTAGACATAAGAGTTTATAAACTTGGGGTAAATCTTGATTCAAATCATTATCAAAACGGTATTTAATAGTCCTCACATGATTTTCATTTTGCCCCAAAATTTCAATGTCATTATAAACAACACACAGTTCACTTTTTATGGCCACCTTATCAAAAAAAGTGTATTTTTGACATAAATTTTCCAAAAGGTTATCTGGAAAATTAGCCGAAAATCCGGTTAACAAATTTTTATTGAGTAAGTCGAAGAAATGCAGTTCTTTCAAATCAGAGAACCTTATTTCTATTTGACCCCTAATAGTATCCAAAATTTCATAAAATATTTGCTTATAGTGAAGCTCCATATCTGCGTAACTGAATTTCTTTCATTTTGGGCTAAATTGAGTCGTATCATCAGTAGTTTGAAATACAGAAAATAGTTTTTTAAAATAAACTTCTGCACGAAATTCTGAAGTTTTTTTCAGACAAAATTTTTTGTTCTATTTTTTTTATGATACATCATTGAAAAATACATACAACTCTAAATTTTCACCCCTCTACGATCAATTCCTAATTTTTATTTTTTCCTCCTTCGAAATGGCTCGACCGATTTTCATGAAATTTTGTGTGTATATCAGTTAGGTCTTAAAATCGGACAAAATCTATTTTCATCCCCCTAAATGTTAAGGGTGGTCCACCACTTAATTTTTATTTTTTGTTTTTCAGACAAAATTTTGTGCCCTTCACGATCAACCCCTATTTCCATTTGTTGATTATAAACTTCAATTTTTTTGGCAAGATTTTTATTTCTATTTTCTCATGACTTAGAATAAAAATTTCATCGCGATTTTCATTTTTTAAATTTTATCCACAGATCCACAAAAGGGTTGCAAGATGGCAATCGAAAATAACAATAGTCGGTCTCATACAGCTAAGTTATTAGGGTGGTCCACCCCAAACAGTTTTATAAATTTTTTGGACAAAATTTTTATTTTTTATTTTTTTATGATGTTGCATTAAAAAATACATACAACTCTGAATTTTCACCTTTCTATCAACAAACCATATTTTTTTATAGCCATTTTAATAATTCAAACAACGTTTGATGGGTCAGCGAGTATATATATATATATATATATATATATATATATATATATATATATATATATATATATATATATTATATATATATATATATATATATATATATATCTATACATATATATATATTTATATATATATATATATATATATATATATATATATATATATATATATATATAAATACATTTATTTATCTTTTATAAGCAGGCCATTTAAGTTTATAAACCTATTACATTCAAAAGTTTTGTCACAAAATTCGTGACTTTCTCAAAAGTTTTTTTGAAACATCAGAATTACTGTGACATTTATGAATTTTGGAAAAACTGGAAAGTCAAATAACCAATAACTTTCATTAAATTTTTGAGGCTGTGGCCATCTTCAGTTGCTTATCATTTGTTCTTCAATCTAATATCAGCAATCAGTTCCTCTAATATTAAAAGGCCTGTTATTGCTGAAAAAAAAAATAATTAAGCAAGGTTTTCCTTCACTGCAATGAAATTCAGTTATCACGAATAACTTAAGTTAACTATTTTTTTAAAACTATAACACATTGATTAAAATAATAATAAAAGATTTTATTTGGGAACATGTTCTAAATTGATATTAATCAAATAATTGATTCGTTTCTGTCATGAAAAATTATTTGAATGGATGAAAATAATAAAGTCGTTTAACTGTTAGATAAAAAAATTCGTTGAGGAACATAATTCTTTTGGAGAAAATTATGTGAACATGTTTAGTCAGTTAGCAGCACAACCAGTCCTGAAAACAAGACTATTTCTTAATGAAATTTATTAAGAAGCAAATTATGAGTTTCATTGTTCATATGGATAAAAATGGGTTTCATACTCGGTTTCATACCAATCGCAGGTTCTGGGCACACCTGGGGTGATAATGACGACTTTGGATTTTACTGCCTAATACGTTCATAGAAAACGGTATTCTTTGTACATCACTCTAATCGCTAGCTATAATGAGTTACCTATTAACAAATTAAAAATACTATAATTATTATCTTTTGAATACTGCTCAAAACAAAAACTCATGTTTTGTGAAGACAGATAAGTATCCATTCTTTAAAAACCAATCCCGTCAATAATTCAAAATCATACACAGCCAGCGCTTTCTTTTTAGTTCCATCAAAAAGGTATTCAGCCTGCTCATTGCTTGTAATTACACTTGTGAGAATGAATAAAATGGAGTGGAGAAGGATTTCTCAACCTCTCAGGATTCTCGGCCCAATTTTCCATCATAATTTGAAAAAAAAAAGGTATTTTTTTGTATGTGTGTGTCTGCAGGTACGTTCCTTTTAGTCCATGAATCAATTTTTTCAATCATAGTTTCTCCTCTCGAGTACGACATAAAAAAGGTATTTTGTTTTACATGTATACGACTTGAAAAAAGAGGTATTTTGCTTTGTATGTGTGTGTGTACTTTCCTCTCAGTCAATGAATCAATTTTTTTAATAATAGTTTCTTCCTAGAGTACGACTTGAAAAAAAGGTATTTTGTTTTGTATGTGAGTGTACCTTCCTTTCAGTCAATAACTGAATTTTTCGATAATAGTCTGTTTCTAGAGTACAACAATAAAAAAATTTTAATTTTGTAAGTATATGTATGTATGTACTTTCCTTTCAATGAATATATAAATATTTTTGATAATAGTTTTTTTTTTAGATTACGACTTGAAGTAAAATGTATTTTGCTTTGCATGTGTGTGCATGTACTATCCTTTCAGTCAATGAATACATTTTTTCCATGATAGTTTTTCTTCTAAAGTACAACAAGTATTTTATTTTCTAAGGGTATGCGTACTTTCCTTTCAGTTAAGAAATCAATTTGTTCAATAATATTCATCTTCTAGAGTACGACCTAGAAAGAAGGTATTCTGTTTTGTATGTGAGTGACATACATAACAGTGACAATTAATAAATTTGTTTAGTAATATTTTTCTTCTAGAGTACAACCTTAAAAAGATGTATTTTGTTTGTTTTTGTATGTACGCTTCTTTCAGTCAATAAATCAATTTGTTCAATAATATTTGTCTAGAGTACAACCTTAAAAAAGGTATTTTGTGTTGTATGTGTGTGTCTACGCTCTTTTCGGTCAATAAATTAATTTGTTTAATAATATTTTCTTCTAGAGTACAACCTTAAAGAAAGTATTTTGTTTTGTATGTATGTATATGCTTCTTTCAGTAAGTATATAAATCAATTTGTTCAATAATATTTATCTTCTAGAGTACAACCTTTAAAAAAGGTATTCTGTTTTGTATGTGAGTGTGAACGCCCTTTTTAGTCTATAAATCAATTTGTATAATAATATTTATCTTTTAGAGTAAAACCTTGAAAAAGATATTTTGTTTTGTATGTATGTGTACGCTTCTTTCAGTCAATAAAGCAATGTGTTCAATAATATCTATCTTCTAAAGTACAATGGTAAACAAAATGGTATTTTGTTTTGTATGTATGTACGCTCTTATCAGTCAATAAATCAATTTGTTTTATGATATCTATCTTTTAGAGTACGACCTACAAAAATGGTATTTTGTTCCTTCCAGTCAAGAAATCAGTTTGTTTAATAATATTTATCTTGTAGAGTACGACCTAAAAAAAGGTATTTTGTTTTGTATGTGTGTGTGTACTTTCCTTTCAGTAAATTTTTTTCGAATAATAGTTTCTTGCGCCCCCCTTTACTGTGCTGACGCTCCCCTAGGTTGAGAACTGCCGGAGTAGAGCATTCTATCAGATTTTAAATTTAACCTGGATGATAATTATTCTGTTGAATCTTACCTGCTTTCCACGTGCCCGTGTGCGGCCAATTAATTAATAAAAGAAAAGATCATAAAGCATACATTTTACGATTCGAAAGCCTGGAAAAACAAGACTCTTGTAATTGTCAGTTTTAAGTCATAACGATTTTTATCACCATTCAAGTTTATTCATACTTAGTGCCAACGACATTGCATAATTGATCATCAGACTCATTATACGTTTAAATTATTTTTTTATATCTGGGACATCGCAATCGAAATCAATGGTAGGAGTTAATATTCCACACATTATGTTAGAAAAACTGATAAATGGTGAAGAGATGGTATTTCATCTAGCAATATAATTATGTAAAGTTCCCCATCATCCGGATAAAGAGAGTAATTCATCCGCTCGTGTTCACGTGTTATACAGGAAGATGAGAACATTTCTGTGTAATTGATTGTTGAATTAATTTCATCCGGAAAGTGAAGAAAGATTATGCTAGACATGTTTCAAACTAAAACGTAATGAAATCTAAAGAAGATGAATCAACTTTGTGGTAGTTCATATTTAATAAATTAAATAAGTAAAAAAATATTCTATCACAGCGAGCTGCATTAGAAAAGCAGGTTTTCATCCAGTTTAAAAAATCCATAAAGAATGCGTCCTCTAATGTGTAAACAATATTTATTTCCTCTCTGGAGGGTCAACTCCTGAACCAATTCGTCCCAAAACCAATCGCATCCAAGATATCATACGAAACTACGTACTTACAAACTTTCAACCCTATTGCTACAAAATTGCGCCCTTTATCGCGTGAACAAGATTCATTTCCTCTTCCGGGGGTCAATTCATATCGAAATAAATACTATACACGATATCATACACTATGGTCCCAAAATTGCGTCTTCTATCGTATGAACGAGATTTATTTCCTCCCCTGGGGGACAACCCCCAACCAATTCGCACCAAAACTACCTAGAAACTACCTACTCACAAACTGTCAATCCTATTGCTTCAAAATTACGCCCTTTATCATGTAAACAAGATTCATTTCTTCCTCCAGGGGGTCAACACCCCAACCAATTCGAACCAAAACCAAACCCTATCCAAGATATCATTGAAAAATAACTTCTTACAAACTTTAAACTCTATTACTCCAAAATTACGACCTTCATCGTGTAAATAAGATTAATTTCTTCTCCTGGGGGTAAACTCCCCAACCAATTCGAACCAAAATCAATCCTATTCAAGATATCATACAAATCTACCTAGATACAAACTTTACCAACCCTATTGCTACAAAATTGCGCCTTCTGTCGTAGAAACAAGATTTAGTTGCCCCCCAAGCAACCCTCTAACCAATTCGATCTAAAACTAATTCGATCCAAGATATCATAAGAAACTACCTATTCACAAACTTTCAACTCTATTGCTTAAAAATTTATCGTGTAAACAACGCTGAAATACATAAGCTTATACATACATATGAACATATATATATATATATATATATATATATATATATATATATATATATATATATATATATATTTATATATATATGTATATATATATATATATATATATATATATATATATATATATATATATATATAATTAATACAAGGAGTATTGCCGTAACTTCTAACTTATAAAAGGTTATATTGGGCACTCGGCAAAAGGAGGCTAGATTTAAATCAAACAACCATTGGTCATGAACATCTTTATTTCGGTCCTTAGTTTGGGACCTTTATCAGGATGCTGGAAGTCGAAGAACTCACATAGTAACACAAAAAATCAACTAAAATGTAAGCAGTGGAAAAGCCACACAAAACTGCAATTATAAAGTTACTTACATGTGACAAGTTGTGAAAATAGAGCGGCCAAAAACGAATGCCACAGAGGAAGCATTCAAAAATCATTTAAAAACAAACAAAGGCATAATGATGACAAGTATAAATAATTTTTGAATGCTCCCTCTGTGGCATTCGTTTTTCGCCGCTCTATTTTCACAACTTGTCACATGTAAATAACTTTATAATTGCAGTTTTGTGTGGCTTTTCCACCGCTTACATTTTAGTTGATTTTTTGTGTTACTATGTGAGTTCTTTGACTTCCAGCATCCTGATGAAGGTCCCAAACTAAGGACCAAAATATAGATGTTCATGACCAATGGTTGTTTGATTTAAATCTAGCCTCCTTTTGCCGAGTGCCCAATATAACCTTTTATAAAAAAAAAATATATATACATATATATATATATATATATATATATATATATATCTATAGATATATATATATATATATATATATATATATATATATATATATATATATAAATATATATATATATATATATATTCATTTGGATTGGTTTTGTATCTGTATATTATAGATTGTTGGGATTTTTCGTGGTATAAGAGATATTAAATGACTAATAAAATTTGATTTAATTTACTCGACGTTTCGGCTCTATTTTTGGAGCCTTTTACAAGAGTTTCATCAAGAGTCTGTAAGATAAAATATAATTTAAAACTAGTTCACAATAAAAAGCTGTGAACTAGTTTTAAATTATATTTTATCTTACAGACTCTTGATGAAACTCTTGTAAAAGGCTCCAAAAATAGAGCCGAAACGTCGAGTAAATTAAGTCAAATTTTATTAGTCATTTAATATCTGTTATACCACGAAAAATCCCAACTATATATATATATATATATATATATATATATATATATATATATATATATATATATATATATATATATATATATATATAGATCGCACCTATTTTAATAAGCAGGTCTTCAAAGTGAAAACCTGCTAAAACTCGTGAGAAGCAGAGCTTCATCACTAAGGTCGTATTTTTCGCGCGAAATGCATCGCGTCGGGATTCTATTCAAGTGAATTGCATTATATTTTTAAAAATTACGGTCAAATAGTAAACTGAACTAAAAAGTAAAAAATATTTCATTTTATTAAAAAAAAAAGTCGAAAAGTGCATCGTGTATGAGAAAAACAGTTAAAATTAACGAAGGAACGTACCTCCACATCAACTCAATCAACGTATCAAATTTCAACCCACTATTGTGAAACAAAATTCGTGAAGTGCATCGCTTACTGATCTCGAAAGAGATCGAGATGCAATTCGAACGGAATAGTCACCACGAAATGCATCGCGGTTGAGCGATGAGTGTTGAAACCCACAAAGTATCGTATTTCGACATAAACTCAATGTACGTACCAAACTTTAACCCTCTAACTCAAATTGCAGACCCTGTGAAGTGTGGTAATCTTTCAAAAACCACGAACAAACAAGAAATATCTACGTAAAAATGGTGGCGGTTAAAAAATTCAACATAATTTTGATGCTTTCGTTCTGCAAGGAAAAAAATCTCAGATAACAGAACATCATATAGAGTTAGAAATTCACACTCAGAAGACATCAAAATAAAGATAAATAATGAGAATATAGAGAGAGTTCATAGTATGAAATATCTAGGTGTTATTTTAGATGAAAATCTTAATTTCAGGTTGCATACTGATTTCATTGCCAACAAGATGTCCAAAAAAGTGCATTTTATAGCTAGACTAAGTAATAGATTGAATATGAATACAAGATTATTATTGTTCAAAACGATTGTTTTGCCACATATTGACTATTGTACATCTCTTTTATTCAATCTTCAGAAAGCATCTATCAGTGACCTCCAGAAAATTATGAATATAATGAGAATAATTTTGAAATGTGAAAAGAGAACACCCGTTAAGTTAATGTTAGAAATATTGAATTTAATGAGCGTGAAACAGAGGATAACCTTCAGGACATTCGAATATATTTATAAAATGAAGAACAAGTTGTTGCCAAGGTATTTGGTTGAAAATTTGAGATACGTCAATGAAATACATGGATACGAAACTCGACATAGAGATGACTTTTTTGTAGAGAAACATAATTTAAATTTAATGCATAGATCCACAATAGATGAAGGAATAAGATTGTTCAATAACTTACCTGCTGATATAAGAAATTGCATATCACTAAGGAGCTTTAGAAGATCCTTGAAACTATTCATATTTCAAAAATATGATTAAAGTTTATGAATATTAATGTTAATATTGAAATATGTTTTATTATGTAATAGCTTTATGCTAAATAAACTTATTATTATTATTATTATTATAACAAATTTCTGCAACCGCCGCCATTTCTACGTAGATATTTCAAAATTTCATATAAATATCCTTCCCGGTCCATATCAACATCTCCAGCGGTTCGTATCACACCAAATGAGCTGAATTATTTTTATCTGGGATTTCGTTGCAGAAAGAAACTTTCAAAATTTGGTTAAATTTTTCCAACCGCCGCCATTGTTACGTAGAAATTTCTTGTTTTTTCATGGCTTTTGAGAAATTACCTAACTACACAGCTTCCGCAGATTGAAAGAGAGGGTTGAAGTTTGCTACGTACAGGCTGTCCCATTTTCGATGTCCTTACAGGGTAACTCGCTTATTTTTAAAGATAGAGATTTGCGGTTTCCGCGAACGTTGGCTACTTTTTTGTGAAACTCACGATACCGTAAACAAAATTTTCATAGCTTGCTTCGTTTTTGAGATACAGGGCGAAGTTGAAAATATTGCATTTTGGCCCCCGCCTTGTATCACAGCTATCTTTCAACTTATAGGAAAAGTAAAAACTGTGTTTTATATACTTTTGTACGTATAATCCAGTGGCGTAGTGAGATTTTTGAAATGAGCTATCATTGTTCAGATATAACACAAAGTTATATTTTTTTAAATGGGACACTCTGTATATTTTTCCATATTCAAAACATAAATGCTTTGAGCTTTTTAAAAATATATAATACTTATATAATATTTCAAGTATTAGCCCTGTATTTAGATGAATTTCATTTTTGTTATAGCAAGTCAAGACAAATATCACTTTAGTAGAACGTTTAGCGCAATAAACAAATATCACTCTCATTCGTATATGGTAGCATGGAATTCATTAAAAAAATTTTATTCAGTATGGGTCACTAAATACTTTGACAAAACAATAAATTTAAACTCTTATGAAACACTCTTTATCGACCATAAACGCTGTGGACCTAATTAGTAGGTAGCTATGGAAAAAGAGCAAGTGCAGAATGTATATAGGTCCTGTCACCTACCTGTCAAAGTTAACAAATTTTTCTCACAATGGCGAATGATAATCCAAGATATCAAAATTACGAAAAATTATATATGGTTGGGATATATTACCAAGTAGGTTTCAATCCAAATCAAGCGATGGACCTCTATGTTGAAAGGTATTTACTATTACCCATTTACTAGGTGTCAGTAAGATAATAAGATAGGAAATTTAGGTTTCCTTAAAGGAGACAACCGAGTAGGAGAATATTTGGCAGACTAAAAAGAAATTTGGAAAATTTTGGATCTTTTGAGAAGCCTAGACCAAAAAGTTATAGGAAAGAAAATTCTGAAGATGTTGAAATTAGTGTCCTCGCAAAGGTAGAAGAGAACAAAAATACTTCTTGCAGAGAAATTGAAGATTCGATTGGCATTCCAAAGACAAGAGTTTCGAAGATATTGAAAATGCATAAATATACCCCCTACATACCTCAAACTATACATCATCTGCACCCAGGTGATGCTGAGAAGCGCATTGAGTTTTGTAGTTGGTATATACAAAAGACGGGAGAATGAAAGCTATATAAGTAGCGCTGGCATTTTTAATCGAAATAATCATCGTTATTGGTCAAATGAAAATGAGCACGTTACGGTGGCTCGTCAACAGCAAGGCAGATTCGCGGCTTCAATGTATCTTGTTTCGTTTTTGGAGGAAGATTGGCATACCGCATTTTGGAAATTTTGGATGATTGTCTTTGTGAACTACTTGACGAAATTCCGTTGGCTCAATACGGACACAGTTATTTCCAACAAGATTGCGCACCTTGTCATAACGCAGGTCCCGTTAGGGCTTTTCTTAATGAAAGATTCCAAAACCAGTGGATTGGTAATAATGGTCCTATTAACTGGCCACCAAGGTCCCCTGACTTATCGATATTAGATTTTTTCATATGGGGCTTTATGAAAAATAAAATAAACCACACGCGGCAAGAAAATCGAGATGCTCTCATGAATGCCACGAGAGAAGCTTTCGAATACTTACGCATAAGACCTTTGTTGTTACTGCGGTCGATTGACGCTATCCTCAGAAGATGTCGGTTGTGTCTTCAACAGAATGGACAGCAATTTGAACAATATTCATAAAATATTTTCAACCGAAAAATAATAGAGCTTTGTTTTGTAGCAGTGTTTCATATAAGTTTTAATTTCTGTTATAATAATTTTTAAATTAATCTTTGTTTAGTAACTTATATTAAATAATATTTTTTTATTGCGCTAAACGTTCTACTAAAGTGATATTTGTCTTGACTTGCTATAACAAAAATGAAATTTATCTAAATACAGGGCTAATACTTGAAATATTATAAAAGTATTATATATTTTTAAAGAGCTCAAAGCATTTATGTTTTGAATATGGAAAAATATATAGAGTGTCCCATTTAAAAAAACATAACTTTGGGTTATATCTGAACAATGACAGCTCATTTCAAAAATCTCACTACGCCACTGGATTCTACGTAAAAAAGTGTATAAAACACAGTTTTTACTTTTCCTATAAGTTGAAAGATAGCTGTGATACAAGGCGGGGGCAAAAATGCAATATTTTCAACTTCGCCCTGTATCTCAAAAACGAAGCAAGCTATGAAAATTTTGTTTACGGTATCGTGAGATTCACAAAAAAGTAGCCAACGTTCGCGAAAACCGCAAATCTCTATCTTTAAAAATAACCGAGTTACCCCGTAAGGACATCGAAAATGGGACAGCCTGTACATTGAGTTTATGTTGACTTGAGATCCTTTTTTGGATTCAACACTTTTTTTCAACAGCGCTGCATTTCGTGGTGACTATTCCGTTCAAATTGCATCTCCATCTGTTTGGCTATCAGTACGCGATGCACTTCGAGAGTTTATTTTACGATAAATGGTTGAAATTTGGTATGTGGATTGAGTTGATGTTGAGGTGCGTTTCTTCGTTGGTTTTAACTTTTTTCCACAACAACGATGCACTTCGCGATTTTTTATTGGCGTGCAAAAAATACGACTTCACTGATGGAGCTCTGCTGCTCACGAGTTTTTTATTTATTCATAGTTGCAACTGATCTGCTATCAAAGGATATGCCTTGCTAAGTATTCGTTCACTACATATTTTTCGGAAAATTCATTTTCTGAAAATTTTGAGGATCAAGATAAATCCTAGGATGAATTACTTTAATTGAGTAAAGTCAAATTCAAGAAAAATTCTATCGATAGCATAATAAAAGCTGAAAAAAAAACAATTATAGTAGAATCACTGAATTCTACCTAAGACAAACAACAACTACAATAATTCTAGCTCAAATCGACAATTTTCGTTCATGAGATCAAAAGAACCTAAGTCATTATTTTCTTCACGCTGATTTGTTGCAGATGGGATTATTTCATTAAGTAATAATACTTATTCGTATTGTATTAATCAACTTAGTAATTTTCTATTCAACGTTTTAATGAAAATACATTAGAATTTTTTATCCAGTACTTGCCATGAAATTGTACTTCAGGTTATATTTCCCAACAAAGACTTGACTTGACTTCTGTGACTACTTCATTCCGTTCGATTACGTAAAATTGAGTCTGGGTACAGATGAGTTGATTAAGCAAGCACTACAGAGGCGTTGAGTTAATAGCAAGTATCTTTTTAGAGGAGAATTAGACACTTGAGAAGTTTCTATATATGGGTTAATGTAAGTTTAATAAACATATTATATTTTGAATGAATTCTTCAATTAACCCTCTCGGTCACGAATTAAAACTATTGGAGCGAAAAATCTGAAATTTACTGTAATGCAACTTATGATTTTTAGAAAACTTTTGATGTTAAATTCAGATTCTGAAAATGCTCCGTTTGGGCACTATGACATGTCCCCAATTGAGGACATCATGAGCTGATGGAGGGAAAAAAAATTCAGAAATATTTTAAAAATGGTAAAATATCAATATGTTTCATTGTTTATTTTATTAAATATATTCATATTATTTTTGCGTCCATTTTCGAAGTACTGAAGTGTATAAAATTTAACTTTTGCGGAATTAAAATATAAGTGCTGTTTTATTCACCCGGATGTTACCTTTACCTCTAGTTCACAATGTCCTCAAACTAGTACGCCACACTTTCAAAAATCGCTGATTACAATATGCACAAAATTCACCTACCGCAATTGCTTTGGAACAAGTCTACACTTATTTTGAACGTAAACAAACAGTTTTCAAACACATGGTCTAACGAATATAGCCAACAAAAAAATAAACAGTAGAGCGCTATACTGCTGTCATAGCTACCCTACGGAAACCTATATTTCAAATGCATGAATATTTTTTTCATCAGCTTGTAGATGGCAGCATATATATTCATTTGGAAGAATATGATGTCCAACACTGAGGACAATATGACAGAGAAGTAAGAGCAAGCGGTACTTCATAGGAAAAAATCCAAAGTAGGTTGTCCTCAACTGAGGACAAGGTGAGCGAGAGGGTTAAAGCGTGGGAGCCGCAAAGTTCCTTCACTAAGGTCGTATATTGCGCTCGAAGTGCATCGCATCGAGATGCGATTCGAACTGAATAAATTATGGTTTGAAACCAAACAAAAATTTGTGAAGTGCATAGCCCTAATAGAGATGAAAAAATAATTTATTTGGTTAAAAAAAAAATTCGAGAAATCGCAGGGTACAGGGTGGGACAATTTTCATGGGAACTGAGGGATCAGGGTACTCCTATCATAGATAGCGATGTCCTGAGCTCGATTTTTGACACCAGTTTAAATATGATAACCGCTTTTTGACACGTCAAGTCGTTCTAGAGCTACAGGGGGATTTTCAGAAATTTGCAATTTTGAAAAGTCGCTATAAGTATCTCTATCATCATCAAAATTTTCGAGATGGAAAAAGATAACTCAATTAACTATTTGGATTTGAAAATAACAAAAGTAGATAACAAACATAATTCTTCAATTTTTCGCAAACCATCGCACACTGATAGTAGTACGTCCCTACATCCATTCCAACACAAAATGGCAGCTTTCAATAGTATGGTACATCGTTTAGTAAATATTCCACTTTCAAACGCCAATTTTAACATCGAGAAAAATATAATTAAACAAATTGCCGTAAATAATAATTATGATCCCATAATAATAGACAATATGATAGATAAAAAGTTGTTCAAAAATGCGATTAGCCAGGTGTACCCCCTTACTAAAAATAATATCAAATATAACAGCCTCACTTTCATCGGAAATTCAAGTAGAAAACTTAAATCTCTCTTATCTAAGCACAACATTAACATTGCTTATCGTACCGGTAATAATTTAGGAAATCATATAAAAAATAATAAATCCAAAGTTCATAAAGATAATAAATCAGGAGTTTATAAAATTAATTGTGGTGATTGTGATAAGTTTTACATTGGTAGAACTTTCAGAAGTTTTCAAACTAGAATTTCAGAACACAAACGTAGCTTTGTTAATCAGAAGTCGGATTCACATTATGCAAACCATTTAATCCAAGAAAATCACACATTCAATTTCGATTTTAAAATATTAAATACTGAAAGTAAGGGAATTAAACTTAATATTTTAGAATCATTACAGATAAATAAATACAAGCATTTCGGTCTCCTATAGAATAGCCAAATCGATCATACTTCACGCCCCCTTCTTAATCTTTTCAAAATTACCGAACTACCTGACTAGCAGTTCAGAATTGATTTTTCCCATTCTAATAATTATTTGTAACCATCTTTCTATTTACCTCTTCTTCAATTTGTCATTTCTTGTTTTCGATATAACAGAGAATCATAGTTAGGTTGCCATTAGCATCTGAAGAAGGTGAAGTTCCATCGAAACGTGCGTCATGCGTTATTCTTTTAATAAATGTGTAAATTGTTATTATAAACCATTGTTTAAATAAAATATGGCATGTTCCATAAGAAATGTGTGTGGTTTGTGTTATATCTCAAAAACTAAATGTAATTTTATATTTTGGTTTTCAGTGTTGGATTGATCTTTAAAAAAAATAAAAAGAAGTCCTCCTCAAAAAATCGGAAAATTTGATACTTCGCTATCTATGCTAGAAGTACCCTAAACCCCTCAATGAATGTGTGATTTTCATGGATTAAATGGGTAAAATAATATGAATTTTTGATTATTAAAGCTCCGTTTATGCTCAGAAATTCTGGTCTGAAAGCGTCTCATTTTTCCAATATGAAACTTATAACAACCACCACAATTTATTTTGTCGACGACTGTACTATAAATCATTCATTATACGTGTGCTTCCTGAAGTACAATTATACCTATTATTCACTAGTATGTATAATGGTTTATTATACACTGCATGACGTCACACTCAAAACGTATGTCCAAACTTGAGACTAGATTAGATTTTTAGGTTTTATGTAACTAAGATAACTTTTAGGCAAACTATTAAATTAATATTTAATATAATGCCCAACTCTAATAAAGTATCTATGTCATTTTTATCAGAGTGAAAGAAAGGAATGGAATCGATGTCAAGCGAAATAGTTGACGTTTACGTGAGTATGCAGTTTTCAGTGAACACAGAAAATGTTATGTCAACGCTTTTGATAACTATTTTTATTGTTGAAAATGCAGATTATTACTAATTTTTTCGAGGAAGCCGTGGACAAACTATAGTATTCTACTCGCACAAAATCACAATTTTTCACTCGGGTGAACTTCACCCTCGTGAAAAATAGCTCCAGCATTTTGTGCTCGTTGAATAATATACTATTATACACTCCTGATTTATTGTTTTTGTGGCGTTGGATTAATTAAAGATATTGTATAGTAAAAGATATTGAGAAATTCGAAAAGTTTGGTGCCCATGTCTCAATATTTTCTAAAGTAAACTATTTCTCATTTGATAATCAATGTGATATCAATGTGAGAACTGTTAGTTATTATTTCGCTTTCGAGAAGACTGATATGAATTGAACCAATTCAACCACTTAACTTTCCACAAACAATAAAAATATTCTGGTAATAATACAACTAACTGGCAATTCCGCCATTTTTATCCGTCCTCATTTTATAATGCAGTGGTTGTAGGTAGGTAATAGATGCATACAAGAAATGAGAAACAACAAATGCTGGCTATGATCTCTCCATTAGGTAAACTAGTTGCATTTTTAATGCTCTGAGAAGTTAATTTCCTTTTTGAATTTTCTAGGAGAAATTGATTTTGTTCATTTGCTTTTTGTACCGTTTTGTGGGGGGAGTTAGTGAGGTGTAAAATAAGTATACAGAATGGAATGTTCAATTCGGTTCAAGGATATTATCCTTGTAACACTTGTGCATTTATGTTGAAAATATTCAGAATATATTAGCAAATTCAATCTACATAATATTTAGGTGTTAAACTTATGAATAATTCCCATCAGCACCAAACGTAAGTCATATTAAATTCATTGAATATTTCAAATTATTCTTTAAGAGCTGATAGATTCCAGAAATTGAATATCATATTTCAGCCATTTTATAGAAGTTCAATATAAAATGTTCATTTAAAGTTTTATTGTGACAAGTGATCATCATTAAATTTAAATTAAATTGAAAGATTCTTGTTTGTACATGTTAGTTTGAAAACATTCCTTTCAGAGTCATACAAATCCCGGCATCAAATACATTAAATGCAAGCATATAGTAAAATTTGATTTTATATAAACTTGTGAAAATATTTTGATTTTCAGAAAAAATTGATTAGGTACTCATTTCACTTTGGTAAATCTCATTTTGGAAAGAGTAAACTTAGTGGTGAAGTTTTTGAATTTGTGAATGTGATATTGAAACTCAAGTTGTTCTACGAGTGAAATTCGAACTAGTTTTCTTCAGAAATTGAAAGTGACCTCCAGGTTTGAGTTAATACTATATCAACCCACCTGTAAGTTCATCGTTTATATACATAAGTACCTACGATGTGTCCAACTTGCACTTGTGTGTTGTACGTTGAGATTTAGTAGTTCAAAAATTGTACATGTCAGTTGATAAGATAGATTCAAGCCCATTGATCTTTTAGAACCGTCGTATAATTTAAGATCTCTTGTGGAATACAAAAAATTGTAATCTATTTACAATTTGTAAATGAATATTTTTTGTCGTATTTTCCCTTAAAATAATAGACCAGCGTATGGAATCGGTTTAAAACCTGCTGTACCACAATTTTCGAAGTTTGTTTGATGTCTGATGTATACCTATATATATATATATATATATATATATATATATATATATATATATATATATATATATATACAGGGTAGCGAGAAAGTCTGGAACAAGGTATTTTTTTAAAACGATTAAACGTATAATCATCAAATTTCCCCTCAGAGATGGATTGTTTGAAGTGGTGTAATTAAGTGCCAAGCAAGATCTCCTGACTTGAGTCCACTTTATAACAGACATAACTGATTCAAAAACTCTCAAATATCTTGAGATACAAACAATTTCTCCATAAATGATGAACAATTATATTCGAAGCTTCAAATACAGATTGTTTTATTGCTAAGACACAGGTGGCCATCATTTGGAGCTCCTGTTATAAGGAAACTATTAATAATTTTGTAAGTTATTATGAATTAAAAAATTACATTAAATGTCTTTGAAACTTGTTTCTCTTATTTTTTCAGTAATGTGGTACGTATTATGTATTTTTGAAAAGATGACGAAATCACCTTTTCTATGATGTATTACTCGACCTACGGTGGGTGCTATTTAAAAAAATTCAAGATGGCGGCGGTACAGTGAATACTGACGTCACTCAAGTTTGACAGGACCTCTGAAAAACGAAAAATACAATCCTGTGCAAAATTCTAAAATTTGATAATTATACGTTTAATCGTTTCAAAGAAAATACCATGTTGCCAGACTTTCTCGCTACCCGGTATATCAGTGGCGGCTCGTGAGGTTTTGGTTTAAGGAGGCTAGAAGAGGTGTTAAAAATTACACCATAGGCGAAAATTTTTACGATTTCAAGTTCAACCGCCTTATAATTTAAAGAAAATCAAAGTAAAACAAGCACCCTAAGCTATTAATTTGTTTTCACTTTCGAGTGTCTACCTTGAGACCTACAACTCCTATTTACAATATTCACAAAAACTCTTCTCAGCCAATTAATCATCTCATCTATTCATCAAATTTTTTTTTCTTTCACAAAATAGGTACCTACCTACTTAACGAATTTGTTAATAGCTGGTGAGAGTAAATAAAAAGTTATTATATATTTTTGAAGATTAGCGGGATTCTGCGATCTTTAACGTTAGCAAAATGATCTATAATATCCTCATAAAATTTTTTGTCTTTCGCCAAAAGTTTTACCAATTCCTTTTCAATAGACAACAAACTAATATTTTTCAAACAAAAAAAAAGTCGAAGAAATGCAGTTCTTTCAAATCAGAGAACCTTATTTGACCCCTAATATTATCCAAAATTTCATTAAATATTTGCTTATAGTGAAGCTCCATATCTGCGTAACTGAATTTCTTTCGTTTTGGGCTAAATTGAGTCATATCATCAGTAGTTTGAAATACAGAAAATAGTTTTTTAAAATAAATTCTGCACGAAATTCTGAAATTTTTTCCAAAAGAAACTTGAGCCGATTTCGTGAGTAAATTACATCTGAAAACTTGTAAAATATTAATCCGCGTGCTGTATTTAAAGTTACTTTATCGGTGAAAAATTCCTCACTTTCAACTAGGTATAGAATCCACAAATCCTAAGCGGTCCCAAACAGAGACATTTTCACTAGTAAGAAGTAAACACTGCCAACAAAATAATTTATTTTTTACCTGTGATCCGGTTAGGCAAGGATGTCTCTCATAATTCCGTGAATAAAAACCGCGGTTTTGTTTTCTGTTACGCTGCACCAAATTGTTCAATTCAGGGGTAGGTCGCAATGTTTTTATCAAAACTTTATCCTCATAACTTAGTGCACTGAAGTTATGGGATAACAAATATTCCACTAAGTCAGCATAGAAATTTTTGAAATTAACTTCAGTAACCAAACTCATTTTAAAACAAGACGCGAGTAATATAAGAAAACAAGCTGTTGTCGGCCATTAGACACTACGATCACACTACGATTCAATTAATGCTTTCCAACGAATTCACTCGATGTCACGCGAAATTCTATAGTTGTGATTGGTCGACATTGTATGAGACTGGGCTCTATCGGTGTTGCCATTTACATGTGTTTTGCTTTTCTATTGCAATGAAGTATTCATTCGGAGTATTTGCACCGTTGTTTGCTTTTCTGTGGCAGGCATAATGAAGTTGAGAATATACCTTTCCATGCCTCCACAGCGTTGCCACAAATCTTGAAATGAATGAAATGCAGTAAATGTAAATACCTTCTATCTTAATTAATAAATTATACTATATAATGTAGGTTGAAAGGAAGGTAGGTGCATAAAATAATATGATTTTGATTAATATGAATATGCTGACTATTTAATATAATATATTAGTGATACACGGAATATTATTGAGGAGGCTTAGCCTCCTTTGACTAGCCGTCCCTGCGGTATATATATATATATATATATATATATATATATATATATATAATTATATATATATATATATATATATATATATATATATATATATATATATATATATATATATATATATACATATATGTATTTTTTTCCCCGTCAAATCTCAATGTTTTTTCTAAGAAATGATTCAATTACTTACTTATTAAATCTTAGTATTAAGTGTATATACTTAATGTAATTACTAGCAAATTGCTAAATAAAGCTTACTTACTTACTTACTTACTTACTTACTATAATGATATCTCCAGCGGCTGCTATCAAACTTAAAAACTAAACTATCAAAATTAGGGTGAAATTATATTTTTACATACTTAAACATATTTATTATTTCATGGTTTTTGAAAATTTGCTCAACTTCACAGCTTCTACAGATTGAGTTAGAGGGTTGGGTTCATTTGAAATACGATCCTTTGTGGTTTTCAATATCTGCACCTACTTCGCTATCAGTACGTTGCAATTTTTTTACGGATTGATTTTACATCGTGTTTTACCAGTACGCGCTGCACATCGGAAATATTTCTTTTTTCAATAAAATTAATTGTTTTTCAATTTTTATTTCGGTTTTGCTATCAAAGAGAAGTTTCTAAAACCATAATTTATTCAGTTCAGATCGCATATCGACGCGATGCACTTCGCACAAAAAAATACTACCTGAGTGTCAGAGCTTTTGAATAATTGTTCATTCTCTCTGACCTAATGGAAGTCTTTTCAGTACTATGTAAAAAATGCGCATTGAAGGAGAATACTTATCTTTAATTCTAATAACTGAGATTGAATTCTCGCACATCACTTGGTGAAACATCATAAAGAATAAAGTATAAACTTTAAAATAAAAACACTTGGCTTATGTTTCACAATATGAAAAATATTTAGATACTGTATTTAGCAGTAATAAAAAGTCGACATGTTTCGAGTTATGAACTCATTATCAAGACTGACTACAGTAGAGTATTGCATCGTAATTTATAAAACAGACAAAAGCAAAGGTGATACCTGAAAATAAATTTGTTCGTTTACAAGGGGTAATTGACTATTATGGGCGGAACTTTCGAGAATTTCAAGAAGGTCAAGGCGTTTACCCTTGTTACCTTAATGTAACAATTTGGTTTTGTTGAAATCCAAGAAGTGATTGAATTTTATACAATGCTCAGAGAAGCCAGTGGTATTTTTGTTTTGTAAAATTGACTTTTTATGTTCTTCAACACGAATATTTATATTCCTTCCTGTCTGTCCAATATAGAAAGCAGGACATTCGTCGCAGAATATTTTATAAATACCACTGTTTTCTCCGATGTTAGATTTTTTTTATTATTGACCAAGAATGACTTCAAGTTTCTTTTATTTGTACAAATTGTTTTAACGTTATTTTTCGATAGTCTGTTAACGTTAAAACAATATGTACAAATAAAAGGAACTTGAAGTTATTCTTGGTCAATGATGAAGAAAAATCTAACATCGGAGAAAACAGTGGTATTTACAAAATATTTTGCGACGAATGTCCTGCTTTCTATATTGGACAGACAGGAAGGAATATAAATATTCGTGTTGAAGAACATAAAAAAACAATTTTACAAAAGAAAAATACCACTGGCTTCTCTGAGCATTGTATAAAATTTAATTACTTCCTGGATTTCAACAGAAGCAAATTGTTACATTCAGGTAACAAGGGTAAACGCCTTGACTTTCTTGAAATTCTCGAAATAAGTTCCGCCCATAATAGTCAATTACCCCTTGTAAACGAACAAATTGATTTTCAGGTATCACCTTTGCTTTTGTCTGTTTTATAAAACAAGATATAATACTCTCCTGTAGTCAGTCTTGATAATGAGTTCATAACTCGAAACATGTCGACTTTTTATTACTGCTAAATACAGTATCTAAATATTTTTTATATAGTGAAACATAAGCCAAGTGTTTTTATTCTAAAGTTTATACTTTATTCTTTAATTCTAATTACTTATCACTAGATTTGGAGAATGAATTTTGAATATTTCTCTTCTCGTTAGTTCTACTCTTCTGTCTATAAGTTCTACTGAATTTCACAAAAGATATCACACGTTCGTTAGACGATCTATTCGATAGAAACACCTTAAACTAGTATACTAATAAGTGATTTGTTCAGTGTGATAATTAATTAGCTTTAAAATGTAGAACCGATGTGAGAATATTTTAATTAGTGAATTCTTATCGAGCTTAATATGTTTATTTGGATAGGCCGAACAGCTCAACCTCGGAAAATATATATGGACATTGAGGTATGTGAAGGATTTCATGAAATCAGACAGATTCATCTATTGAATTAATAAACCGCCTTAGAGTTTAAGTATATTATTTGATGTTGATTTCTGATATAGAAATGTCTTGTTCGTACGAATTTATAATAAATGTCGTTTTTTGAAATATCTGATAATTTTACTTTCGAGAGAGAAAAATGAGTTCTTTCAAATTTATATAAAATTGAACGCAAGCTATGCCAATATCGAATTAGCACCGAAATAATATGTTATAATGAAAATAATAGACCCCAGTAAAGACAATAAGTAAATTTATTTTGTAGAGGTAATTTTTGAATAAAAGCATTTTCATGTGTAGATGCATCTCCCTAGAAGTAATCCATGTTGAAAATTTTAGGTTAGTTTTCTGTAACTGAAATCACAGTAAAAATTATATAGATATTTCTGATATGATATTCTATTCAGAAATGGTTTTTCTCTACAAAATTGAATTGATGACAGATCTAACAATTATCTTACAACCTTCTAAGATTATCCCTTGTTATTTTGGGAAAGAGTTTTGTCATCCATGCTGAAAATGTTAGGTTAGTTTTCTATAACTTAAATCATAGAAAGATTATAGTGACAAATCTCAGGTAACATTCTATTCAGTAACGGGTTTTTCTCTACAAAATTGAATTGATGACAGATCAAACTATTATCTCGCAAAGTTTTAAGATTATCCCTTGTTATTTTTGAAAAGAATTTTGTAATCTAGTTGAAAATGTCAGGTTAATTTTCTATAACTAGAATCATTCAATCATAGAAAAATTATAGTGGTATTCCTGAGATAATATTCTATTCAGGACTGGTTTATCTCTAAAAAATTGAATTGGTGACAGATAAAACAATTATCTTAGAACTTTCTAAGATTATCCCTTGTTACTTTTGGGAAGAGTTTTATAATTTATGTTGAAAATGTTAGGTTATTTAACTTTAACTTAAATCACAGAAAAATTATAGTGACTTTTCTGATATAATACTCTGTGCAGGATTGGTCTGTCTCTACAAAATTGAATTGGTGACAGATGAAACAATTATCTTAGAACCTTCTAAGATTATCCCTTGTTATTTTTGGGAAGTGTTTTGTAAACCATGTTTAAAATGTTAGGTTATTTAACTATAACTTGAAGAAAAATTAGAGTGACATTTTTGAGATGATATTCTATTCAGGATTAGGTTTTCTCTACAAAATTGAATTGATGACAGATGAAACAATTATTTTTGGAAAGAGTTTTGAATTCCTACTCTCAAGTATTCACAAAGGACACAAAAAACTAAAAAAACTCGAATAGTTCTGTGTTCACTATTTCTATGTGAGATTTCTTGATTTTTCATAATTTTATAGTTTTTGCCCAAATTCAAATTTCAGGTTGAATATCAAGGAAATGAGGCATTTTGAACAATAGTTAAGATTGAGAACAAACATAGAAATAAATCGTTAAAATCACCTTGAATAAAGTACATCTATTATTTGCGAAATTCAATGAAGATAAAATAAATTTCCAAATGTTCGTATATTTATTATGGAAATTCAAGTATTTCGAAAATTGTTTTGATGCAAATAAGTATCGTGACATAATCAAAATGATGTAGAGTTAATAATTTCATATTCATTTCGATTTTTTTAGAAGAAAAATTTATTCAATAATTTAAAAGATGTCAAGGAAAATTGATAATATATTCAAAATTCACTTAATCGCTTATACACAGCTGATTACAGAATACTGTAATTTTTCAATTGAAGCGTATATATGTGGTAAATTTTCTCAAATCTCATTAAAATTTCATGCTTTTTGAAGATTTTCGCACCTCCACATTTTCTCCAAATTGAGTAAGAGGACTGAAATTTGTAACTTGAATTGACTTAATGTTTTTAAAGTATACTATCTGCGTTTCGATTGATTTCTTTCACTAGCGTAATTTTTATGTTAAATTTTAAGCATTTGTGAAGATTTAAGTGAATCTCTACAAAAGCGGTTCTTAACATTTTAGGATTCGTGACCCCCCTATCATAATGTGTATTGCGCCCCCCCTAACCATGACATGTAATTCTAAACAAAGTTATTTTCTTTGGATTGTGTGTGCAGATCATAAAAACAGTTGATGTTAGGTAGGCGCTATTTGGTGGTTCCAATTGTTTCCTCTCACCAATCAAAATCTCGTAATTTTTTGCAGGTATTTAAGTTTACTGCATCCCTCAGACTTCTACAAATTGTCGAGGGGGTTAATGATTTGTATATAAAAGGACAAAAATGATATTATGGAGTCTGCTGCTCAGTGTTTTCTTCTCTTGGAATCCTTTTGGTTCATAATGTTGGGACATTAACAGACAGCGTTAAAAAATTATACCTACTAAAAGTTTTATTACTACTGAAAGTTGGCCAATTAATATAATTAGGAGAAGGATATTTGTCCTAAAATAAAATCAAGTATATCACGGTTATTTTTCAACATAATTTATTTTATTTTGCTCAAATTAACACAATTCATCTTCAAAATGGAAACAAAAATCAAAGCAAATGAAAATTTATTTATGATTCCTTGTATAGAGATTGTGTAGTACCACAATAAAATAATAAATAATGAAATAAAATCCCCAGGACATAATATCTTTTGATTACAATTCTTTACTGTAAAGTGGACTTCTTGTTCGAAATTTTTGTGGTTTTGATCGCTTCAAGTGCCATTGTTGACTCAACCATTGTCTTAAACAAACTAAAATATTTTGAGTACCTACCTCTTCGGTCCAAAATATATGCACACATTATCCATATTTTGAAGTAGCATTCTTCAGTTTCTTTGTGTGTCCGTCAAAACAAATATTGTATATTATTTTATGATAATTGCGTATTCAAATCAGGTATGTAAAACAAATATTGCAGTTTTCAAATGTTCGATTTTGGATATTAACTTATTTACATGGAATACCGATTGAGTCTCATTTAAATATTCTCAAGGTGAAATGTATTGCAAAATACATTGGCTCTTACTAGTAATTCAACTGCAGTTAACGAATCTCTTAATTGAAAACAGACATAACGAAGATATTAAGGAATTTTGAGTTGAAAATCTTCTTCAGTAGTATCTGCACAATATTTTATTTTGAAGTATTTTATTCAAATATGATACCTCAATAACAATTAATAAACAATTCAGTAATTAAAGTAGTCTGTATTACACTGAAATTGTAATTACCCAAATCAGCAAATGTGCTGGTCTCGAAAACAGTATCCTTGAAAAAACCCACACAATATATTCACATTTTCATCCCATCTAACATACCCAAATAAAAAAAATATTTATAAAATAAATAAATAAAATAAAACAAGATGCGGAATGGGCTATACTGAACAAAGTCTTTTAATATATTTTCTTCCTCATTTTTCATCTGTGTACGATTCTCGGATTTTCCTTTTAAAAAAATTCATATTTGCACTGTCCGTGATGTTCTTAAGGAGTTATAGGTTTCCATGCTTTGTGTTATAAGGTTTCTGAGACCAATATTTGTTCTCACTGTTTCCAAAAAGATATTTGAGTGCGTACGTGTATTGTAGTCATGTTGTTGATTATTTCGAATATCAATAATTTCCAACAATCTACTAAAGTCCAGCTGAATTTTCAGTGATTATTCTAAATCTAGTCAATTTATAATATGCCCTGAAGATGTACGTAAGTCCAAAACCTATCCACAGAATATATTTATAGTTACAATGTATTTTTATGATTGTAATTATAATAAATTCAATTAATATACTAGAAGTAGAATGAATGTTCTATAGAGAATACAATATGGTATCTATGAGTAAGGTGAAATATTTTTTATTTTAGAAAGTAAAAGATCGTTTTGATAATTATTGACAGTTATTTCCGAATATTTTTTTGCATGAATTTCTGGATAAAAATAATTTGTTTCGATCCTTTATCTACTACACAAAATGTGAAGTTTGCATCAGTTTTCAGGAGTGCTGCTTGTAAAATAGATCATATCAGAACTTTTTCATGCAATATTAAAAATGTCCGAGCAGCAGAACTTGGTCACTAAGTTAGTGTTTTTAATGATTTCTACTCACGGATTTTACATCCACAAAGTGATTTCGGAGAGGCTAAGGAGGTGCACAAACCTTAATATCTACTAAAAAATATAAAATATCTGCATCGAAATGTACCATTTGAGAAAAATAGTTAATTAAAACCGACAGAAATATTTTTTCCAACATGAATTAAATCCAACTACAAATTTCCTATCCTCTAACTGAATCTGGAGAAGGACAAAACCTCAAAAATCATTAACAGTAACAGTACATAAAAATGACGGCGGTTGCCGAAATGAGTTGAAACCTCAAAAGAATAATGCCCTAATATCAACTTAATCCACTTATCAAATTTCAACCCTCTATATCAATGAACAGAAGCTGTGGACTTGGGAAAATTGTCAAAAACTAAGTGAAAACAAGAAATATCCACGTAAAAATGGCGGTGGTTAGAGAAATGTATACAAATTTTGATACTTTCGTACCGTCTCGAAAGCAACCCTAGTTACTAAATTTCAGCTCTTTGGGTTCAAGATGGCAATATTTGCCAGAATATATATATATATATATATATATATATATACACATACATATATATATATATATATATATATATATATATATATATATATATATATATATATATATATATAAAATATATATATATATATATATATATATATATATATATATATATATATATATATATATATATATATATATATATATATATATATATTGTATATATATATATATATATATATATATAATACACCAGGTGTAAATGGTAAATGAGTCATGGGCCACCCCTATAACTTTTTGACGGATTTTATTGAAATTTGGATGGTTTATCTCAGACATAATTTTGAATTTTTTCCCATACCAGATTGATATGGCTGACTTCCGGTGTCGCAAACAGGGTCGGTTGAAGGAACAAAGGGTGTAATTGAGAAAACTGATATGTTAATCAATTTGAAGGAATTTGAAAGAGCTGTTTTATATACTGGGTTGCCCATGTATGTTACCATTAAAAAAACTTAGTTTTGGTTCGACAAAGAATTTAATCGTTATCAAACTTCGAGTGAATGAATTTTTAGAAAAATTATCACTTTGGGCGATATTTTAAGTCAATTATCTATGATTTAGACGACGTCGCAGCTATCTACGATAAAAAAATAAAATAAAAAACAAAATTGAAACATCACTAGAATTGACATTTGACACATCGAATGTATGTATTCGAAGCCTCGAAATTAAAATATGTAAAAATATATAGGGTGTTCCATTTGAATTTTTAATTTTTATATAGTTATCAGTGAAACTGAAAGTCAGACATATAATATTGATTTCGTATGTCAAAAAATTAAAAATTATATCCGAGATAAACTACTCAAATTTCAATAAAATCGAAGAACCCGTTAAAAAGTTCATCACTCATTTACACCCGATATATATATATATATATATATATATATATATATATATATATATATATATATATATATATATATATATATATATCCCGATACATTTTCATAACTTTCTTAATTTAAGATTGATATCTTGAGCTTCCCTGCCCACTTTCATGATCACACAGTAAGTGCATACAATAGTCAACTGTCCACTGAATTAACACTTTCAGAGTCTCATTATTGATACCATCCATGCTTGTTTTTACTAATCATTAAAGTCTATCTCGATATCATCAAGTAAGACACAATGAACGTCATACTTTAAGTTTTTGTGCCCTCTCTGTTACCTCATCATCTGAATAATATACACAATTATTGTTGTTATAAAAGATCTATTAGACATGCAAAATGAATCACACAATACGGAACTAATGATACTAATAGTCAATAAAGTTTAGTAGCTTTTAAAAATGACGTAAACGTTTTGAAATCAATGAAATTATGTCACCGTATTATTTATCTATTTTGTTACATAATTATTGAAGAATACTGGTGATTTGCTAATGAGCCAATGAAGTTATCAGCATAATAGTATCTTCATTTCAAGAAATGTTATTCTTCAAGTAATTGTTTTATGTCAATGTGAAAAAGTGTAAACTTCAACAATAAGGAAAAATATACCATTTTATTTTGTGAATAACTGATAATATAGAAAACTTGAATTGTTTCTACAAACAGCGATACTTTCTGTTTGGAATGGGAATAGATACCCTGAATTACTTCTTTGCTGGGACTATTCTTGCGAAAAAACCCTCCACTAAAATAATTTTCTGTCCCAATTTCATCCTCAACAATCATTCTTTTATATATTGGATCTAGTAACATTTAGATGATCTTCCTATTTTATTAATTCAGAGTAAGTTTTAATGATGGGCGACTTTAGCCAAGCAAATTTTAGATTGGACTATCTTCACAGAGTACAAATTTCAAAATATCAGTTTATGTAGTCTTGAGGCAAATTTTAGCGAAAGTATGGACTTTTCCCTCCATTCGTGTATTGCTTTTCAAAAGTTTTTGTTTTATTTTGTTTCACTTTTAGAACGAAAAAATCTCATTACTTTTCTGAGAAGATGTAAATGTGAAATTTTCTAAATTTTACAGTTTCCTCTATCCTTCAGATGGCGTGAATGATTATTGCGCAACATGAATACCTTCAATTGTTCATCCGTGTTTAATTCAAATTGCTGTCATGAATCCAGTTTTTCATGAAACCATTAAAAAGAAATATTGTGGTCTGCGCGTCAAACTGGTTTCTGGCAGAAATTAGCTTTTCGTGAAACTCTTGAATTTTTTAAATAAAATAATAAAAATACTCAACACGCTTCTTAGTTGAATGAACAAAAAAGCATTTTACATTTTCATTCAACGATTTTCGTTCACTTTCCAATAAA
This sequence comes from Cynegetis impunctata, assembly GCA_030704885.1. Classification (NCBI taxonomy): domain Eukaryota; kingdom Metazoa; phylum Arthropoda; class Insecta; order Coleoptera; family Coccinellidae; genus Cynegetis; species Cynegetis impunctata. The sequence continues at coordinate 721,814 of JARQZK010004336.1, forward strand.
TGTATAATTTGGTAATATTCAATTTTGCTTTCAGTTTTTGTTACTTTTGAGTAATTTGTAAAATTAATTGGGACAACTACTAATAGCTTCACAAAGAAAGCGATCGTAGAAAAAATTTTTTTCGAACGAATAAAACAGATCCTAATTCTTCGATGATGTGAAAGTTCAATGAAAATTCAATGAGGTAGAACCCTTGAATAAGTGAATTTCGCTGAACAAGAAAGGAAATTCAATGTCGGCTCTCAGAAGAAACATTTATAGTATTAGAAAAAACACGTTTGATTTCAACAATTACATTAATTGAATCTATGAGGCTTAGTTTTACCACATAGTGGTATCATCAGATATAACCGAATAGTGAAGTGTTGATATCTCAATTCATATAAATTTTAGTGCCTACCTACCCAAATAAACGACTTTAAAAAAATAGGGGACGATAGGTAGGTTCATCCTTCCAAAAAACTTGTACAGACTATTATAGAGGTATTGTATATTCACCAGGAGGAACTGATTCAGATATATTTGTTCTCCAATAAATTATCAGAATTCATATAGCAAGTCACAAACTTCTTTTTTGTTTAACGTTTTTCATAAATCTCGGAAAAATATGAACAAAGTTTCATTCGATTCGGAATAGCATGTAGACGATTCTTGAAAAAAAATTCGGCTCGCAAAAATTGTTGAAGTAATAAAAAATGTAATTAAGGAAAAAAAAGGTTTGATTTTTTGCGAATAAGATTTTTGAAATCGTACAGAATATTCCAAAGTAGGAGAATATTTCAGAGAAGAAAATCCCGACCCCAGGAACTCTAGGACCAATATCAATAATATGCCTTGGAGGGAGACAACAATTATTAATTAACTATGGCATAACTAATTGAAAAATCTCGAATCTTGGTGGTTTATTGTTCATTTATCTATCCAGTAAGTGCCTGAATTTTTTCCTCTATCGATTTTATATACTTAATATGGTTAAGTTCCCCCAAGCTATTTACAACCCTCCTAGAGTATATGTTCAAATGTGTTAACATCGAGAACTTAGGAACTAACATCAACGGCTAGAACCTTAATCACTTACGCTTTGCTGATGACATTATATTGTTAACAGATTGTCTTAGAGAGATACAAGCGATATTACAGGAGCTAGAAAAAGCCTCCAAGACGATGGGTTTGAGTGTCAACGCCAGCAAAACCATGGTCATGACTAATTTGGTTGCAAGTGATAATTTTACCTTGAATAACTTAAAAATAGAGCAAGAATTCTCGTATAAGTATCTTGGTCATGAGATTCGCTTGGGTAGAGACAACCAAACTTGTAAATTGTCAAGAAGAATGGGACTTACTTGGTCAGCCTTCGGAAAGTTGAGTCATGTTCTAAGATCAGATATCCCCATCTGCTTTAAAACGAAGGTCTTCAACCAGTGTGTCCTACCTGTACTGACATATGATGCCGAGACGCTAACCTTAACGAGACGAACAGCCAATAAAATCAGAGTTACACAGAGAGCTATGGAGAGAGCAATGGGTCTGTCTCTGAGGGACAGGGATCCCAACACCACTGTAAGGGAAAGTAGAGTAAACGACGCCATAGAGAGGACTGCTAACCTTAAATGAAACTGAGCGGGACACCTGCTAGGGCCAGTGACGATAGATGGAATAAAAAGGTGACAGAGTGGAAGCCGCATGAAAATGCACTTCCCAGCTAAGGAAGACCTCATACTCGATGGTCGGACGATATAAAGCGTGTCCATTCCAACTGGATGAACGCAGCTCGGGACAAAAGGGGATGGAAACTATTACAGAAGGCTTAAGTCCAGCAGTGGACCAGTAGGGCTGATTGATGATGATGATGATGGTTAAATAGTTCTTATTGTTCAAGTATTCAAAATGGGCGTGACTTGCACAAGCCAGAGGAAACGTATTCGGCTGTTTTTTTCTCCATGGGAATATTATAAATATTGATGCTACAGTTCCGGGTGTTGAGACTTTTTTTAATTTCCTCCTATTTTGAAATCTTTTATTAGATTTCAAAAATCTTGATTATTTTTCGATATATTTGCTTGAAACCAAACCTCCCTTTTTTCAGTAAACTGCTCACTACTTTTACAATTTTAGCGAGCTAAACTTTATTGTTTTCGAAAATTATCTACATACTATTCCGAATCGAATGAAGCCTTGTTCTTATTTTCCAACGACTGTTGAAGTGGAAAAAAAGCATTTGATGACTACCCTCTTCAATATATTCTACCAATAAACATTTTGTTGTAATCACCTTATGACAATTTAAAAACACCTGATTTCGAGAATTTATGCTACACATGTTTTGCTTCATGCTAAACTTCTTCAAAAAATTACTTATAAATCTAATAATTTCATTCTAGTTCATCGCGGGTATGATAAGTTTCATTGTTGAATATGTTAGCTTATGCCTTCTTGGTCCTATTCATCAGATATCAAGCATTATATATCATCTTCGCATTACTGTCGCGACTGAAGAGAGAGGAGTCCGTTAGTTAGTTGTTATTGTCATGAATATCAATACGAGAATACATCCAGCCATGAATTCGATCTGTTCAGTGACCTGATTCGATTTATAAAGAAATTTCTCAAAATCATTCAAGTGAGGCAAATACGGAAAGAAAATTACAGTGTGGACAAATTCGTAGAAAAAATTACTGTAATTACTGTTAAAGAGAAATTTTTCTCAAGCAGTCATCCTTTCGTAGTTACAAATTGAAGAAATCTGGTTATACGTGTCCCCAAACAATAAATGAAAGGGACAATAGAAGATGGAAATTGAAGAAATGTATATCAATTTGACGAATATATAACCATGAATTTGGGATGATTTCAAAATATGGCAAAATTTTGCTATTCTTTCAGTTCGGCTCTTAATCTAAATAGGTATTCTTGTGATGTTTTAGATTAATAAATAATGATATTGAATTCCTTTATTTTTTGCTAAACTACAAAAGGTTTCCTATGACAATAAATCAGATTCATTCGAAAAACAGAACGAAATGTCTATCAATGTTTACATCCTCAAGAAAAAAACTAATGGTTTCATCACTCTTTCACTATACTTGACTAAAAATTGTGTGGATAAACATATCAATCTTTTATTGGTTCAGAATATCTATTTTCCTGAAAATAGTACCGATAATGGAAATAATGCTGAGGGGAAAATAAAATTTCATTATGTTTTAATCAAAAATTTATCTCGTCTGGTATCAAAACAGTTAAGTGAAAAAGACCATAAAAAGTATATTTGAAACAGATTTGTCCACTATTATCAGTATCTTGATAAGCTGAAGGAATATACGTCTTATGATGAATGAGACTGCTACTAAGATGCCTCGAGAAGGTAAAAATATTCTTAAATTTGAAAATCATAAGAATAAAGAAAAAGCACAATTCATTATTTACGCAGATCTAGAAAGCATTTTGAAACCGATCAATGATAAAAAGAAGCCGCAGCATCATGTATCTGCAGCTGTAGGATATTATCTAAAATGTTCTTATGATGATTCTCTAAGTTTTTATGAATCTCATCGTGGAGAGGATTGTATGCAGTGGTTTGCAAATGAAATGAAACAGCTAGCAGAAGATATGTCTACTGTCTTTTGGTGTTCATATAATATTGATATGTCTCCTCAGGATAAAACTGAATTTAGAGATAGAGTGCCATATATGTGATAAGGCTTTCTCTTTATATGATACGAAAGTGCGAGACCACAAACATAACAGAAGGTTGTATAGCAACGTAAAGAAAAATACCACTAAATGGAGGGTTAAAAGTATTATCATTGTTAACTCATAAATTTTCAGAAAAAAGATGACAAAATCAAATAAAATAACACAATAAAGAACAAATATTAAAAAAAATTTTGAAAGCTATATCGTTTAATATAAAATGATATAAGCTTTTCTTTCATCTATCAAATATTTATTTTGATAGATAATCAATAAAATCTATTGTACCTTCACAATACCTTAAAAAAACACTATGATCAAGAAGCTGACATTCATTTTTTACCGTATATAATTGTTATTTGCATTTTTTGAAAAATAAAACGCTGCAACGCTTTGTATCCTACAATACTTTGTTATCTCAAATAGAACCACACTAGGTATAGGCAATGCATGAATGTTATTTTAACATCAACACTGAGACTGAAACAACCGACACTAACAAAAACATTATCCAATTATTCTCTGAAAACATATAAATCAATAGAGAACTACTCACGTAGTAGGTACAAATATGTTGATAACTACATATGAACGAATCAAATTGAAATTATATAAATACTTCTACATAATCTTGTCTGTTTAAGACAAATATTTCAATATATTTATATATATATATATATATATATATATATATATATATATATATATATATATATCTATATATATATATATATATATATATATATATATATATATATATATATATATATATATATATATATATATATATATATATATATATATATATATATATATATATATATATATATATATCAACAAAATCAGTCAACAAAGAGTATCACTTGAATATGGCCATTCCCAATTGACTACAACAGCAAGGAACATACTTTCTCAGTTGCTTCCTATATATATATATATATATATATATATATATATATATATATATATATATATATATATATATATGTATATATAAATTAGGTTTAGGAAGCAACTGAGCTGTTGTAGTCAATTGGGAATGGCCATATTCAAGTGATAGGTACTCTTTGTTGACTGATTTTCACAATGAATAATCTACACTAACAAAACGTAAGAGGACATCAAGAATTTGAAACAAAATAAATATCAAAATAGAAAAATACTGTCGTAGAATCTCGTAAACTCCATTTATTCAATTAGTTCAGTCAACAGACTACGTCTCTTCTAAAATATGAATATAAATACATACTTGAGGTGAATTTGAAGTTATGATTTACAATATCAACTGCATTTACATTTCATAAATAAAAAAGGGATAAAATGAATATTTATCTCAATTCAATAACGATTCAATATAGTTTAATAATATTGATACAGATTCAGTTTACGAGATTAATGTCGAAGTTTTTGTGGCTATTAAGATTGCTCAATGTCAGAAGGGCCGCCTCTTCCTTCGATACTTCAATTTATTCAGAAAGTGATCGTGAAAGTGTATCGAATACACATGAAAAACTGCAAGTACTGGGCGCATTTAGGTATGGTGATTATGGTGTCTTTGACCTTGACGCAAGTCGTATCATCTGCGAATGTGTCAATAACTTCCACCAGTACAGTCTGCAGAAATACGACTCGATGCAGTTTCGTAATAGGAAACGCATATGGTGAGATGTTGACGTTACATAAGGCGGGCTACACACGGACGTCAATGTCTTGATACATCTACGTGCATCCAAAAACGTGCAACCAATAACGTGGAACCTGATTGCGTCCATACGTACGTACAAAACCAGGGTTTTGTCCAGTCTGCTAGAAGTTTAGCCAGATGTCTGAGCAGGAGGAATATTTAGCTCTGGTGGCAGTGGCGTGTACAAAGAAAAAGGAAAATGAAAATCGTCGCCGATGTGGTCTAAAGGTTGGTTTTTAAACCGATAAAATTTTTCACACATTCACCTCTTAGAAAAAAGCGGGTAGAACTAGAGGACTCTCGTAATTATGTAAGGATAGACGAAAAAACCTATTCGTAACTGTTGGACATGGTTATTGCATGAATGAAACGTTAAAACACAATGATGAGATTGGCAATAACTGCAGAAATTACTGCAAGAAATTACCAAGATTTAAAATTCACTACTTTAATATCTCCGAAAGCCTCACCGTACCACTTCTATTCGAGATAAAACCTTTTTCATTTTATCTCCGAAGCCTTCCACGAAGACTATTGATTTTAGCGACAACTGTACGTAGTATTTGGTTCAATGATTTGCAGCTTCTCTATCAATATTTGGTATGCTTAATTTTTTTTATTTCGGTCTAAATAGTGCTTTGATTTTGTCTGCCACAAACAGGGTAGGTCCCTGTACAAATCCACAAATTCCCGTAAAAATTCCGGGGACATTGCTTTGCAGTCAGACATAATGAAACTATCTGCAAACAGTTTTGGTAAATATTATACAAATCCATGAAATATTTAACTTATTATTTTAAATGCCTACTGCAGTAACAAATTATTTCATAAACTTAACCGCCGCTTAACGCATCCAAAAATTCAAGCGATTCCTGCAAACATCAATTCATCCGGGTTGTGCATTAAAAAACGTGCGTTTTTTGCATCCACATTAAAGTTATTGGTTGCACGTTCTTGGATGCACGTTGAAGTATTAAGACATCGACTCCCATGTGTGGGGGCCTTAAAGTTCGAAATATTAGAAGCGTTTCCATGTGTTACCTTAAAAGAACGACGATTTCCGACCATTGTATGGGAATGATATATTTTATTGGATTTTGACTGAAGCACTGGACTTTTTCCTTGTGCTTAGACGACATTCCACGCACGCGAGCATGTTCAATAACGCATCTATAGTCTAACGGTTTCCGATTTTGTGTCTGACTCGAAGAGGCTTCAGAGTAACTGAGAATAAAATGAAAAAAACTATTCACTGTTCAATTTTCTTTTTCAATTCGACTGACATAATAAGTAAAATATCTCTCTTGAGTGTTCCAACGAACATTCTGAAATTTCAAGGCTATAATATTGTTTAGGCGTGGTAGATACATAATTCAAGAGTTTTTACTTTCGCCACAGTTCAACTCATAACGATGAAACAGCAAGGTTTAATGTTACTCTAAGAGCTTCAAAGGTAACGGAAATTACAAAACATGGTGACTTCTTTCATAAAAAAAAAAACTTGGAACGTTTGTATGTTTCATCGGTTGTATTTATTTTACACAAGGACAATTCTAACGATGGATATTAAATCGTGAAATTGAAATGAGCCAGAAGAAAAACGAAAGATAAATAGAAAAAAGGTAGATCCGTTGTGGTTCAATAATAAGTTTATTTATATACAATACAGAGGAGAGATTAACAGTTTACTCTATTGTATAGCAGAAGACAGTACTTACATTATTACTGTTAATTTAGAAAGCACGCATTTGATGTTCAGAAGTTGCGAATGGTTTTGATAAAAAGGCATATATTTCGTTCATTTAAGCGAAAATATATAGCTTTACAAATACAAATCCTTATCTGAAACATCTTGTATAATATATAATTTCAAATTATCTAATTTAACATTAGATATTCTTTCGAAAATGTCAATGAAATAAGATTAAATATGATTCGAAAACTTGCCCATATCTAAATACATAGACAACCTGCCTTTGGATAAAAATATTGTGATAACAAAGAAAGGTTTGTTTTGAAAGAAAAAAGATACCTAGTGAGAAACACCGCAAAATTTTCAATTAATTACAATCACAAATAGACTGCATTAATCAATATTCTCAGATAATTTAAACTTTACATCTCTGAAGTCATGATAATTTCTGAAGAAATACATATTCAACGTTTTTAAACCATTGCCACAAAATTTACCACTTGTGTAAATAATTTCCAAATTCATAATAAAAAGGCAATATCTTGAAAATCTCAATATCTCTGAAACACCAGATTGACTTGATTTATTCTCCTATATTTGATATATTCAAACCAAAATGTATCACAAGAACCTGTAAATTATCAAGTAGAAAATCCCATTTCAATAACCTACCCATACAGTATATACTTGGATGGTCACAAATGAAAAAATTTGTTATTCGGACATGAAGAAAATAAAAATTCTAATTTTATAAAGGAATATAAGTAATTCAAATATTCTAACTTGCATTTATTCTTGAAAAAATATGGTTTATATTATATTAAAAGTGGTTCTTCATGAAACAAAACTTGAAAAAATCATACTCCAAAAGTTTTGTGGAATATTGAATAAGATGAATATGATAAAAAACTTAAGTGGAAGAACAAATTAAGAGACTAGTATTTGGGTCTTAGTCGACAAATTCATGTTTCTCTGAATTACTATATAACACCGTTATAATTGTAAATATATATATATATATATATATATATATATATATATTATTATATATATATCTATATTTTTATATATTTATTATAATATATATATATATATATATATATATATATATATATATATATATATATATATATATATATATATATATATATATATATATATATATATATATATATATATATATATATATATATATATATATCTATATATATATATATATATATATATCGGACTATCGCTTTTACCTTTACCAAATGAAATAAACGGTTACTTGTTATGAATGCCCAACAGATGGCAAGCGAGGATTTCTCCAACTTCTTAGTAGTTCAGGCGTTCAAACTCTAATAAGATTATTAGTCATCAAAGTAGAACTTGACTAATTTTTGTCAATTTCATTAATTATAACGAACGATTGTCTACTTTCATCTCGTTTTTATTATACACTAGCTGACCCGGCAGATGTTGTCCTGTCAAATTTGAATTAATTTGTTTGTGATCATATTGTGAATTCTTGAAAATGTATAAAATGAAAAGAAACTAATTTCTCTGTGATCCTTTTATCTATTAGCGAGTGTTTTCATGTATATTCAATTTAAGGAGGAATATATCCAAAAGTTTTTTAGTGGAAAGGTCCAGGAGGTTGAATACGGATTAAAAATCTACTCCCGCACAGAACTGTGGATCTTCGATAAGCTGCAATAATTGTTTTGGAGAAAAATACCACTAGAACACAATGAACCAAATTTTCAAAATTGATATGTTGTGAGATAACCGATAAACTTCGAAAAATGAAGATAAAGAAAATCAATACGTATCAGAGAAATTTGTACAACATAAGGTCAACATTTTTTTCAAATCCGATGTTACAATTGACATAATTGAAATTTGAATATAAAAGTATGTTTGAAGACTTATTGCACTAAGAGGGCATCTGCTAATTACGTGAGATAATTTTGGCGATTTTTTGACTCCCCTCCCCCCTTGGCGAGGTGTCGTGAGTTCTTGCTCGAACCCCTCTCTCCCCACCCCGAATCTCACGTGAGATTCTTTTAAATGCATATTATATGAATGAGTTCATCTGTGCTAATTCTATTAGTTCAAGTAGATCATTAATATTTCATAAAAATATGAAAAAAATTAAGTTAATAATAATACAATGGTTGTGATAAGTCACAGTTTTTGTCAGTGAAAATTATTAGAGCATCGTATGTTTATTATAAAGGGTTATGGTATTATTTTTTCATGAATAATATTCACATCGTAACGTATATGAAGAAGAAATATTTACACCAGAAAAAGTATTTACTGTTAATAAATATTTATCACAAGTTAACGAATAAATGTTAGAAAAATACTTTTTTATATTTAATAAATGGATAAATTGTTTCGAACCAAATTTATTTATTTATTTATTTCCGCTTCGACATCTAGGTCATTAGCGGTGTCAGTTCGCTTAAATGTACATAGTTATTGTTTGTTGATTTGGTTATCGTAAAATTTATACAACTTAAATTTTGAAATTGATTTCTTTAATGAAAGATAGTGTATTGATGCAAGACTGGGAGCTGATGTTGAGGGCTTCCTCCATTTTGTTGCTTACGTTGTGTAGTCTTCTTTGGATTCCATATAGTTGACATTCTAGGATGATATGAGGTATGGTGAGTTGTGCGTTACATGCTTGGCACCATGGAGGAGGATCTTTATTGAGTAGGTATTGCTGCGTTCTTCTTGTGTGACCGATTCTAAGTCTTCTCAGAGCTACAAGGTTTTGTCGTATTTGTGTGAATGGCGGATTTGTATTTATCGTAGGGTCTATCAGTGCAAGCTTCGATCTTTGTAGTTGCCAGGTTGTTTTCCATTTGTTTTTTATTTTATTTTTGCAGAGGTTGCTTAGATCATAGTTTGTCATTCCTTCTATATAATGACCATCTGTGATAGCTAACTTTGCAGCTGCATCTACCTTCTCATTGCCTTCAATGCCACAGTGGGAGGGAATCCACATCAAGGTCAGGGATTTTTTGGTGTTCAGGATAGCGTTTATAAGGTCAGAGATGTAATTGACAATGGTATTTTCCCTGTGAGGTTTCTGGATGGCTTCAATTGAACTGAGAGAATCGGAGCATATGATGGTTTGAGATGTTCCATGTTCAGCTATAAACTCTAAAGCTTTTTGGATTGCTACTAACTCAGCTGTAAAAATGCTACAATCTGCAGGGAGTTTGAACCTTCTCACTGCATTTACTGAGAGAAGCGCACATCCTGTTCCTTCGGAAGACTTCGAGGCATCTGTGAAGACAATATCTTTGTTCTGGTAGTTGGATATGAGGTTTAAAAAATGTTTTTTGATAATTTCAGGATGAGTTTCATTTTTTTAAGGGTTTTTAGAGAGGTGTCGATGATTGGTCTCTTCATAGTCCACGGTGGGGAAATTCGAACCAAATGAATTTATTTATAGTTAATAAATTCTTCTATCAGTGCATAACTAAACCGCGATGAATGTTTTTATGAATGATTTTAGAGGAGAAACATTTTTTATTCAAGTTAACCCAGTTTTCCCGCAATTTTATACTGTTTCTTGCGAAAACAAAAATTACATGATATTTGCTGAGACCCCCCACGTGAGATTGAGTGAGATTTTCCTCGACCCCTCCCGCCCCCCTCAACACCTCACGTAATTTATGGATGCCCCTAACCTAATATACTTTGTAATCGAGGAATTCAAGATTTTGAAGAAAATATTTAAAAATTCTTTGACTATCATACAACTTTTCAGATAGTCAGAGATTCATCGCTATATCTCTGACTATCTGAATAGTAGTATGATAGTCAAAGAATTTTCAAATATTTTCTTAAAAGTTTTGAATTCACAAAGTGAATTAGGTTAGTACAATAAGTATACAAATATTGTTTACAAAATCTTCAATTCATCAATTCCAAGGTTTATTAGATTAGTACTTGAAATGCTCGTGAAACACAGAACCATTTATATTTTATGGCCTTTGTCGCATGAACTTTGTGATTATTTATCGGCAGTGAAACCTCCTTCCCATTAACTCATTAATTCACAACAAAATGAACTAATTTCATTCAGCCGTTGAATCCCGTTCATGATTAATCCCTGCCCGCATATACTTTGATGTCCGAGCGAAATTAACAACGTCTTTAATGTCAGGAAAATCACACTCAATTTGTGATTACCTTGCTGCCTCATCTTTATCTAGATTATTATTGTATACTTGAAAGACGAACAAGCCCCCTATCATCTTGAAAACATTGTATCATGAACTTGTTGATTACTCTTGTTATGCACATATTTTTCTTGAAAATCGATCAATGTGTGTATGTAAAAAATTCGGTGGTTGATAATGATTGCAATCATGTGGAATTTGAATGCAGTTTATTATTTTATTTTTGTGGAATACATACGTGTATGTACTACCCGTTCCAAAAACGCCCCTCCATTCTGCCACACCCTGTATATATATATATATATATATATATATATATATATATATATATATATATATATATATATATATATATATATATATATATATATTTAAGGCGAAGGGAAGTCTTGACTGACTAGTTAAAGAAAAAGCAGATAAATATTGAGGATGCAGTCAAAGTACTGGGCTGTTCTAAAGAAGGCTCTGTGTTATTATGTCAACGTTTCGAAAATCCTTTATTTTCTTTATCAAGACATCTACAAAGAAGGTTTACAATGCACAATTTTTTGAAAAACAATTAGGTTAAAAACATTACTTACTTAACTTGAGGTTAGTAGTGAAAAGTCAACATCAATAATACACATAAAAGTCATCCCCACTGAAGTGGATAACATCCATTAGTAGTTTTAATACTTATAAAAATAATCGACTGTAAAATATCAAAATTGTTATAATATTTTCTGTTTCTTCGAGATGTCAATTTTCATTTTTCAATTGTTTCCTCTCACTCTGTGGTTGAATCTTCGCACAGACAAGCATGCCTTCCGCAATTTGTCTGCCGAAAGAAAATATTATAACAATTTTGAAATTTTACAGTCGATTATTTTTATAAGTATTAAAACTACTAATGGATGTTATCCACTTCAGTGGGGATGACTTTTATGTGTATTATTGATGTTGACTTTTCACTACTAACCTCAAGTTAAGTAAGTAATGTTTTTAACCTAATTGTTTTTTAAAAAATTGTGCATTGTAAACCTTCTTTGTAGATGTCATGATAAAGAAAATAAAGGATTTTCGAAACGTTGACAAAATAACACAGAGCCTTCTTTAGAACAGCCCAGTACTTTGACTGCATCCTCAATATTTATCTGCTTTTTTTATATATATATATATATATATATATATATATATATATATATATATATATATATATATATATATATATATATATATATATATATATATATATATATATATATATTTTTTTTTTTTATTTATTTTATTTATTGCGAACATGGGAGATACATACAGGTACAAAGATACCCACTAGAGTATCCACAAATTACAAAGCTTATTACTCTAATAATTAAGAAATAAAAAATATACACACACCAAAAAAAAAAAAAAACATTAATTATTACTAAAAGTAACGTGAATTAGATATTAAACATCAGAATTCAGAAGTCACCCCTGTGCCTCTTCAATGCACTTTTTATCCCAGAAAGGGACATTGAAAAGAAATCAACATTATTCTGTACTTTATTACTAAAGCGATTTATACGGCAAAGGGGCGAATTCTGTGCCGAATAAGTATTTCTCAGCGGTAGGTGAAATAACTCACCAGCCCTTAGACACCTCTGCGGAACATTTATATAGATATGCGCGAGAACAGCGGGGTTGCTTATTAAATTGTTGACGATTTTGTACAGGAAAAGTATATCGGAAATAATTCTACGACCAAACAAAGAAATAATGCAAAAGTGATCCCGCGCCAGGGAGTAATCACCATTGGGGATTAAATAATTGGCTTTATGAGAAATAAATTTTAAAAATTTATTCTGAATCCTTTCCAGGCGGTCTATGTATACCATCTGTCGTGGGCTCCAGATAATGCTGGCAAAAATTAATTTACTGAGGACAAAAGAGTTGAATAAACAGAAAAGCGATCTAACATTTCTGAATGACTCACACTTCCTACGGATGTAACCCAACATCCTAGAGGACGAGTTAACAACGGAATCGATGTGTAGATCAAAAATGAGTTTAGGATCGAACATCACCCCAAGATCTTTTGCAGAGGCGACTTTCTGAAGAGATACATCCCTTATGCAATAAATGTGGTTTACCTGATTCAAGTTTCGCGTGAAGGTCATAGAAATACACTTGTCCAAATTAAGAAATAAACAGTTCTCATCGCAGAAACCGGCAAGACGGTCAAGGTCATCCTGCAGCTTGTCACAATCTTCAGGGTTAGTTATAGAAGTGTAAACCTTTAAGTCATCCGCGTAAAGCAGGAAATCACAATGACGGAAGCAACGCCTGATTTCATAAAGGTCCCAGATGTGACCCCTGGGGTACACCAGACGAGGTAACAAATGAATTTGAGAGAAATCCCTGGATTGAGACGAATTGTGAGCGATTTTTGATGTATGATTCAACCCATCTAAGAAGACATCCATCTACACCGACTGCAGCCAGACGGCTCAGCAAGATGTTATGACTGATTTTATCGAAAGCCTTGCTGAAGTCGGTGTAGATAGTATCGACTTGGACTCGTCTGTCCATGTTGCTGTGCACGAATTCGGTAAAAACAAATAAATTTGTTTCTAAGGATCGGCCTGGGAAAAACCCGTGTTGCTCCGAAATTATTATGTTTTTCACTAATGCAAAAATATATTCGTATACTAGTTTTTCCAGTAGTTTAGGCATGATCGAAATTTTACTTATAGGACGATAATTCTTAACATCATTTTTTTGGCCACTTTTGAAAATCGGGACGACCATGGCAGCCTTCCACCTTACCGGAAATTCGCCCAAACTCAAAGACATATTGTAAATAAGTGTTAATGGGACGCACAAAGATGAGGCACACTTCTTATATATATATATATATATATATATATATATATATATATATATATATATATATATATATATATATATATATATATATATATATTTATATTATTGATTTCTTTCATATTAAAATAATTATTGATAAAAACATTTGTTTGCTAGTTTTAATTTGCAACGATTGGGCAAGACAACATTTTGTTGGGTAGTATATATATATATATATATATATATATATATATATATATATATATATATATATATACCACCCAACAAAATGTTGTCCTGCCCAATCGTTGCAAATTAAAACTAGCAAACAAATGTTTTCATCAATAATTATTTTAATATGAAAAAAATCACTCTATCGATATTTAGAGGTTATAAATTTTTGTATGGAGAAAATCGAAAAAAAAAAATCGTCAATAGTTTAATTCTTAGAATTCGACCGCAAGGCCACCTACTGGGACCAATTGTGAATCTGAATATTTTAGAAATAAACTCAAAAACACACAAAGAGTTTTAACAAAATCGGTTCTACTGTTTAAGAAGAATTATTAGATATGTGACCGAAATTGCATTTCAGAATATATTTTATTTTTCACTTGTATTTTATTTGTTGATACGGTTGCTATAAATACACTCATTATGCCCTAGGGCGTTATGAGCGGACATTATGGATCATAACGCCCGCTCATTGTACGAGGACAACTGAAGTAACTTCAATTGATTAAATACTTCATAATCCTTGTATACGACTTTGGATTTCTCCGGCAATGAATTATTCGCAGCATTTTCTATGATATTCTTGGGTAAATTCATTTCCATTTCCATTATTTCTATAAGACTACACAAAGAAAGCAGCAGTGACATTCACTAAATATGATGACAAAAATGTTCACAAATGTCAAAATATCAACAAATGACATGCCTACTATGAAAAGGAAAATGGAAAGTATAGGAGCAATTAACCAATTTTAAAATCGATTTTTCATTATGATAAAATAATTTTTTCGTTAAAAATAAAATCTTGTATGCACCGCGTGCGTTACTAGATCCTAACGCACTAGGATCTATATAACGCACTTGGTACATAAATAACTATTTTAACTATTTTGTGGTAATAAACATAGTGAAATTAAGTTTTGTTCAAGTCGATTTGAATTCACATTTGACTTTTAGGGGTTGAATACGAAAGGCTTGAACGAGATACTTGTAAGCAGATAAAAATATTCCGCTGTTAGTACCCAACAATCAAAATCAAAAACCAGCTGTCCAGAATTTCAAATACTGTGCATAGATAATGAAAACTGACGCGGTCAGAAATTATGAATCAAATATCTAGATGAAAATGATTACGTCCTATTATAATAAACCTTGAAAGCCTAGCTAATTCTGAAAAACTCGATGGTGTGTTTCATAGCATCTATATAATTTAATTCTCGTCAACCTCTCTATATTAACTCAAAAATCATAGACATCACATAATAAGATCTCTAGAAGAAAATATAAGATCGAAACTTCAGTATCAGCATCCTTCACACACAGATATATATATATATATATATATATATATATATATAATATATATTTATATATATATATATATATATATATATATATATAATATTTATATATATATATATTTATATATATATATATATATATATATATATATATATATATATATATATAATATATATATATATATATGTATATATATATATATATATATATATATATATATATATATATATATATATATATATGTATATTTATATATACATACATTTATATAGTTATATATATATATATATATATATATATATATATATATATATATATATATTATATTTATTCGAATTGTTGTTGCCTGTGAACTATTTCTGATCTCTTGATAATTATTAGCAATAATAGGCTTGTTGAATCTCAAGAAACTTGATTTTATTAAAAAGTTGACTCTTCGCCACGACATTCGTGGCTTTATATATATATATATATATATATATATATATATATATATATATATATATATATATATATATTTATATTTATAAATATATATATATATATATATATATATATATATATATATATATATATATATATATATATATATATATATATATAAACTAAGATAAAGATGATTGGACGTAGATATTTGAACTTATGATATTTTGAGTCTTCTCATGTCGAATGAATGAACGAAGTTTTTGTAGAGATTTATCATATTTTAAACTGTTTTATCGTGGGATTTATGATATCGAAACAAATAATTGCTTATTGTGAAACTTTATCACTGCATATCCCACGCAGTAATTATATTCCGGTTAAAATGGATACCACTGATAAACAAAAGAATGAGTTCAATAAACGCGAATACGCACATACCAATTTTTTATACATTAGGAAGCGTTTTACAGATGTATTGTGAAAGTAACATGAATGACCATACTGATCTCATTTAAAGACAATGATGTTGCACTCATACATAATAATAATGTAATTATTTTCATAATCTCTGAAGAACTAACAACGGCGCAATTGTTGAATCTGAAAATGATCAGATTAGGACCTATAATTAAAATTATCAGATATTCACAGAGGATTTATGTGAATATAACTTTCTAAGGATTATAGCTTCTGAAAGTTATACGCCACTAATAATTTATTGTCTTGCGATATCTATCCATCCATTCAAAATGATCGATTAATATACAAATTAAATATCATGACTACTGTGTATGTACAGAGTGGTCCAAATTGGACACTTTTGATAGGAAACACCAATTTCTAGAGGAGTTGGAGAAAAACTAGCCGACATGCTACGAGGTCGATTTTTGTGAAAAAATGAATGCCGAAAACCGCACATTGATATCTCGACTTGTTCGAAAGATACAAGGTGTTTTTCAATTTTGTGCATTTCTGACCCAACTTGTTAATTTTTGTATATTTCTTATTTCTGTGAAAACATTCTTCAGGCACTTTTTTGAAAGGAATTCAATGGTGTTCCTAGTTTTTCATCAAAAAATATGGTTTGGAAGCTATGACATAAACTTGTATTTTTTCTAATGGACCACCCTGTAGTTTTTTACATATTCGTGTTCGAAATAAAATTCTCGTTTCAAATATATATAATAATTGCTACTTTTCTTTGAAAACATTCATTTTGTGGCTGTTTTCGAATTATGTTAGATGAATTTTCAAAATCTGGGGAGCCATGCCTAAATACGAAACAATATAGTTCTACATAACAGCTGTTAAAAAGAATAATTACTGCCTATTTTGTAATAACTCATTAATTTAATCAAAAGATAGAATAACAAGTACAACAATATTTTTAAACTATTTACAACATGTGTTCGAATTGAGCACCATTTAAATCAAAACATGACTTCGCTTCCTAACATTATTGACAGCATTTATCAATTTTATCGCTGGTATTGAACGAAAGGCATGTCGCACTGCTGCTTCCAACGCTTCTCGGGAATCAGGATGGCGTTTATATGTGAAATCCTTTATTCTTCCCCAGAGGTAAAAATCTGGAGGTGTAAGATCGGGGGATCTTGCCGCCCAATGAACAGGACCCCGGTTGCCAAGCCAATTATTGTCCGTAAATATTTCGTTTAAATACGCCGTTATGAT
The DNA here is from genome assembly GCA_030704885.1 of Cynegetis impunctata. NCBI lineage: Eukaryota > Metazoa > Arthropoda > Insecta > Coleoptera > Coccinellidae > Cynegetis > Cynegetis impunctata. The sequence goes on from JARQZK010004336.1 coordinate 739,551, forward strand.
GTGTGCGTTATGACACGGTGCCTTGTCTTGTTGGAAGTGTTCTCCAATTTGTTGTAATGGCAAATCATCCATTATTGGTTCAACAAATTCCCGCAATATTTCCAAATATCCCGCTGCTGTAAGGTTACCCTCACAGATATAGGGACCGATAAACCTTCCTCTAAAACTACCGACCCAAACACTGAAACCTTATCGGCCTTGATTTTGTGTCTCCACTATAATATGTGGAAGTCCTATTGTAGAAAGAGTTGTTAACGCATGCTTCATCAGTCCATATGATGTTCTGTCCAAAGTTTTGATACGGTTTGAATTTATTTTCATTTAGAATTCGCATTGTTGTAGTCTTTGGAATACCTGTATTAAACTACATTTTGCGAAGTGAAATATTGGGTTGGTTTTGTACTTCCCCCAAAACCGTTATTTCTTCTAACTCTCTATCTCTATTACTTACTGGCTTCGTGAACTTTTGTCCTTGGTTTTGAAAAAGAACCGTAATTAACTAGGTTTTGCTGCAATCTAGTGAACATAATATCCCGAAACAGTTGTCTCCTTTCAGGATATCGGTCAAAGTAAAGATTAATGGCAGCCTGAGCATCTTCATGTGATTACACTTTAACATATCATATTTTTCGTAATTATCATACATTTTGAATTGACATGCAGATAAATATTCTAGTAAGTTCAAAACTCAGTTCAAAAGACTGCAGTTGCTAAGGTAATTTGTTTCATATTCAGGCAAGGCAACCCAGATTTTTAAAATATACCTAAAATAATTCGAAAACTGCCACAAAATGAATGTTTTCAAAGAAAAGTAGCAACTATTATATATATATATATACATTTGAAACGAGAATTTTATTTCAAACACGAATATGTAAAAAAATACAGGGTGGTCCATAAGAAAAAACACAAGTTTATGTCATAGCTTCTAAACCATATTTTTTGATGAGAAACTAGGAACACCAGTGGATTCCTTTCAAAAAAGTGCCTGAAGAATGTTTTCACAGGAATAAGAAATATACAAAAATAAACAAGTTACGGGGTTAGGTCAGAAATGCACAAATTTGAAAAACACCTTGTATCTTTCGAACAAGTCGAGATATGAATGTGCGGTTTTCGGCATTCATTTTCTCACAAAAATCGACCTCGTAGCATGTAGGCTAGTTTTTCTCTAACTCCTCTAGAAATTGGTGTTTCCTATCAAAAGTGTCCAATTTGGACCACTCTGTACATAGTATTGTAGATAGGGTAAGATTGTAAGAATTTTTCCTTGATCGTTCATAGTGTAGCTATGGACATAAAAAATGGCTAATGCATTTTAGTGAAAGCCTGCTTATTTGTCTTCAAACTTATGATAAACTTCGATGAAAAAGTGAAAATGCTCCTTAAAATTTTTTTACGTTTCGGCAACAAATGTTGACTTTTTCTACTTGTTACCCTTCAAGATTCGATTCCACCGAAGGAAAATTTTTGTTGCTGTTGCGTGTTTCCGTACATGTTCCTTAAAATTTCTTTATTTTCCGGCAACTTATGTTTACTGTTTCTACTTGTCGCCGGTTTCTATTTTGAGCGATAAACTTCAAAAGAAAATAGGAAACATGTGTAAACAAATCCGTGTTGCTATCGCAGTGAAAACATTTGTGTCGCAGATTTTCAGTGTGCAGTGAAATAAGAAAACGAATAAGAATAAGTATATAGCAACGTTTCCACCGGACGAACATAGAGGTACATTTTTTGTTGCTGTTGCTTGTTTCCGTAAATGTTCCAAAATGCTCCTAAATATTCCTTTAAATTTCTTTATGTTTCGGCAATAAATGTTGATTGTTTCTACTAGATAATAGGCAACTATTGACAATTTTAGTTGCTTCAGTGAAAACAAGAAATTTACGTATGTTGCCATAAGTTTCTAACCTTGGCAACAAGGAAAAACAGTCAGCAAAAAAATGTTCCTCACCGTTCCTCTGATGGAACTGTAGCTTTAGGTAGAATTGTAGATGTGTTTCTAGTTGAGGAAGTAAGGTTGCCATCACGTAAATTGCTGACACCGGACAAAAAATTAAAAAACCCCGGACATTTGGGTGAAATTTAGTTCTTTTTCGGACACCCTGTAAAATATATTTTTTTCGAATAAAATAAAACATCCTCTATATTTCAATTTTTTCATTTATTTAAACTTTAAACCGCTTGTTTGCAATATAAACAAACAACAAAAAACAAATAAAATATCTACTAATATAACACAGTTTAGAGTTTTCTCTTTTTGAGGTAATATGGTAACAAAAATAATCAGAAAACCTCTTTTTTTTGGTATCATCAAATAAAAAACAACTTATAATGATGATTTTTGGTAGATCAAAAAAGATCAAATAGACTATATTCTACATTGTAAAACAACAAATTATGAGATAGGTCATCTAGTTCGGTAAGATAGATTAGGTAACCAAAAGTCTACATTATTTATTAACTATAAATTAAAAGTAAGTAACAAGTTTTGATTTCATGAGGTCAAGTTCTTTTTATTAATTTAACTTCCATCAGGAATTTTTAAAAGAGGGAGCAACTTAAATCCTTAAAATTTTATTTTATTTTGGTCAGAGGAGAAACCGTATGTGCATTTAGAAGGTTTCTCTCTGGATTTAGATCGTATACAGCTTACGATTACAAATTAATTTTTAACTATGATTTGTTTCAATATATTGCTCATCTTTAAATCAATTTGGATTCGCCGGACACAAAATTCGTCCGGAATTCACCCGGACATATTTTGGAAGGCCCGTCCGGACGAACCCCGGACGCCCCCTGAACTAGGACAAATCTGGGGAAACCCGGACGGATGGCAACGTTAAGTAAGACTTACAGAGGTTTAAATCGTTCGAAAACTAGATTTTATTAAAATAATTTCGAGGCTCTAGAAAGGCATTATATACTCGCTTTTTGAGAAGTTATAAGTTAATGAAAATATTGTAATTATTTACTGTTATTTTTCAAAGAAAATGAAACTGTATTATTATGAAAAATAGAAAATTAAAGATGAGCTGAATATTATTTTCAAGAAAGAATAAAGTTGACTGTCTTATTGGATGAATAGCTCTTGAGCTTGGAGACTGTAAGACCTAAAGACAAATTGGGTGTGATTTTATATCCAGCCGAATTCATATACCGTAAAACGGGGTTACTTTGGCACCGGGGTAACTTTGGCAGTTATTCGTTTTGTTTTTCTGAAAATTATTTTTTATTCATTTTATTTTTTTCGCGGTTTTTTCAGGTTTCTTTTTCTATAACCGCTTTAAACTATTGGAAAAATGCCGCGCCACTAGATAAAAAAAAATTGGGGCCCGTACATACGATAACTACACCCCCCAGCAATTAGAACAAGCCTTAGCTGCCATAAGAGGGGGGATATCTCAAGCCCAGGCGAGTCGCCGATTCAAAATCTACCGTGGAACCCTCCAAAATAAGTTGTTTGGAAGGCACACCAAGACAATAGGTCATCCGATTGTATTTACCCAAGAGGAAGAGCAGTTCCTGAAACACACGCTGACGACGGTCAGCAATTGGGGCTTTCCACAAACAAAACGTGAAGTGCTACACAAATACCTAGAAAAACAAGGACGCAGGGTGAAAGAATTTCGTAATAGTACACCTGGACCTGATTTTGTTCAGCATTTCATATTACGAAATGGTCTAAGTGTCCGCTTAGCTTCAAATATTAAACGTGCTCGTGCTGCTGTAGGAGTACAAGAACTTAATGAGTTTTTCACGAATATTATGTTATGGCATTTTTGAAGAAAAATGGTTAAAATCCAAATTAAAATAAAAAACGGTGCCAAAGAAGACCTTCAGACCAGTCTACTTTCATATTTTAAGCGAAATACATATCATGCCAAAGTTACCCCAATCGTTTGTCAATTTTGACAGCCTCTCAACAATTTTTTTTCTCATCTACCTCTTAATATTTTCTATTCAAATATTCTGCATTTACAACCTTATTGATATTTGTTACAATGAGATTTTTTCTTGTGGTTATTGGCGAAGGTTTTAGATTTATTGTCAAATATGTCCCGAAATCTGCCAAAGTAACCCCGTTTTACGGTAATAAATACAGTAACAGTGCGGTTTTTATTCACACCATGTCAATTCGTATTTGTTAGCAAGAATAATTTGAGGATATAAATTATCTTGGAATTGACTAAGGTACAATCAATATGGAAACACAGTTATTTTCTCATGAGCGTAAATAGTATTCGTGTTACCTCAACATTTCAATTATAGTAAGTCACAGAGTTTCCCATTGAATCGTTCCAAAGTACAAATCTATGTAACTAGTATACATACCTACAACTGCAATTGTCTATTCAGGAAATTTGCTATTATTAACTGTGTTTATTCACTATTGACACCCAGATAGCATTTCTTTTGTTGAAGTTGGAATTACTGGTATTTGAGTATATTTGAACAATTCACAACTCTTTTTAATTCATACAATCAATTATATATCACTTATTTTTCTTTTCAGATTAACGAAACTTTGTTTTGAACTATACTTTTTGGGGATAAATATTATTATTATTATTATATTTCAAAATGAGTCAAGGCCAAAGCCTGTTATGGCTCAGAAATAAGAAAAAAATTAACAGTGCATTCGTAAAAAAAAACAACTTAAATATAAAAAAATACATAGTATCCAATTCAATAAAAATAGAACAACAAAATCAATGATAACAAAATCAATGGTAAAGAACAGAGAGCAGCAATCTCAAAAATACCAAAAAAGCAAACAATAGTTCAATTTACTAGGCCTCCATTCCAAGCATCCAGTCTGTTTTTGAACGCATTTATACTCGGTGCAGTGACAACTTCATTCGGGAGCTTGTTCCATTTTTCAAAAACTCTATTCGATAGGAAGAACTGGCGGGGGGTTGTTTTGAAATGTTCTTTCTGCAGTTTTAGTGGGTGCCCCCGCAGGTGGTTTTTATTTAGCTTGAACATGTTGCAAATATTTGGGGGCAACAGGTGGTGTAACGCAGAATACGATGTGATTAGATCACCTCTCTCACGTCTATCCCCAAATGAGGAAAGTCCGAAGAGTCTTAGGCGGGTGTCATAATCGGGTCGAACATAACCGAAGGGGATCCTTGTTGCCCATCTTTGCACATTCTCCAAAGAATCGACGTCGCGCTTGAGTGAAGGGTGCCAGTCTTGGCCGGCAAACTCAAGAATAGGACGGACATAGGAGGTATAAAACCTACTACCTACTCCTGTATCACACCCCGGAAAGGCTTTCGAGATCAGGTATGTAACGGCTTTGGCTTTATGAGTTACACTTTGAACATGATTACTCCAGCTCAAGTCATGGCTTACCGTTACGCCCAGGTCGTTGTGACTGTTAGTGACATTTAATTGCCGACCAGCAAGCTTATATGACAGGTTGGGATTATTTTTGCCTAGATGCAAAACCACACATTTTTCCAAATTCAAGGGCAGTAACCATTCGCTGCACCAATCTCCTATCCTATTCAAATCATCCTGAATATTGCAATGCACATGGCAAGGGTTGCCGTATATTTATATACAGTGGATTAAAATAAAACCGACCGAGTGCGAGTCGTAATAGCGCACCGAGGGTTCCGTTTTTTTTATATGATGCAACTAAAAATTTACGGTTTTCCTCTATCTGTGCTATAGGATATTGCTTCGTACCAAATTTCAAGTTTCTGAGTCCACGGGTAGTACCCTGTCGGCTTCGATTCCCTTGCGAGTGTCAAAAATTTGCGGAAATTTGCGGCATAAACGGCTGTATCTTTTGATTGCCTCGGCTCAGAATTTTTTCACAGCTCCAAGGGACAGTAGACCTGCGTGTTTGTAATAAATTCCAGCTTGATACCTCCACGCGTTCTTGAGAAAAAGGTCCTTGACAGACAGACAGACGCACGGACGGACAACAAAGTTATCCTATAAGGGATCCGTTTTTCCTTCTCGAGGTACGGAACCCTAAAAATACAGAATTATTGAATCATATTCAAATCGCTGAAATGCTTTGGTGAAAATTCTTTTTAACGAAGTGGGACATGTGTCTTCCAAAAAAAATCACATGTCTGGCAAAGGACTAACCATCAATTTAAAAAAGTAATAACAACTTGTGACATTAACCTTAACCAACGATTCAATTACAACCAAATATAGAAAGTGCTATATCCTTATGTACTTAGAACAGTTGTTATTTTTGAGGATACTCCGCTTCCCTGTATATACAATGAAACGAGCTAATGAATTATTGATATTATATTGACATCAGCTCACTCATGAATATGGTGAATATGACTAACAATTCATCCAGAAACTCATCCCCGTGATTAATTCGATTAATAGTGAAGAAATCTTTGGTAGTGTATGCTAAAATTTAAGTTTAATACTTACTAGATTCATTGATTCCTAGATGAAGTTTCTTAGGTATCTATATCGAGTATCTATATCGAGCTTTCTTTTACCGGCAATGTATATGTTTCTCATGTGGCTAGAAAACTTAGTATCAATATTTTTCCTTCAGAAATCTGGTTTCTATAGATATCCTAAAGAGTGTTTTATCATGTAAATCGATGACTTCTTGAATAAGTTATCGACATTTTATTTTTGAAATTTTCTATTCGTATCAAACGAAATATTCACGCAATGAAAATAAATTATCTGGAGAGCACCGTGTATGTAATTACTGTTGATTGTACTGTTATAATATAATACAGATCTTTGTCACTTCGGATTTTTTTTTCAATAGGATTATTTTCATTAGTTTTTGAAGTTTGATAAAATGTTTATTTTTTGTTTGAGTTAGTATACGCTTATTTAAATAACACAATACATTTTGAAATCAAGAATTTGTTAAATGAACTCTTTGCATGCAGATAGTGCAATTAGTGATCTATCGAAAGTATTGATTTATAATTTGTTATATAAATCTATTTGCGATGGTTTATGATAAAAAAAAAAAGTGAAAGACACTGTCATTTAAGCCCGTAAATCTTTTGGGTAATGGCATCTTACGGAATCCATTAAAACCTAATAATTCGAATTAGATTAGGAGTAATTTAGTGACCGATAAGTGTAATGGCAGTATGACTCCGAGGAGTTGCATTGAAATGATAGTGCCTGTTACGTACAGTTACGTTAGGTTCTTATAACTGAAATACAGGTACGGATCAACGGATATCATTGCTTTAGTATCCATGAACAATATTTCATACCATTCGTTGTAGGATTTTCAAATGGAGAGCATTTATTGTAGAGCTGATATTTTCATTTACTCAGCAACTACTCTCAAATTTGATATGTCTGGTTAACAGAAAAAGCCTTTAGTTGGGGTTCACTTAAATTTATACCTTATATATTTTGCTGAAAAAAATGTTTAGCATAGGTGAGCAATGCGGTATTTTTAACCACGCATAAAAAATTTACAATTAATATAGAAAAATTACCATATAAATATTCTGATGTTTATTTTCTAAATAAATGAAATTTCTATTGAAATTGAAATGAATATAGTTAGTTTCTTCTTTTTTATGGATTAAGTAAATAAAAAATTTCGAAACTCAAGATAATTTTTTCTCTTGCATATATGAGTCGCTCAGGAGCAGAGTGGCCCAAGTGAAAAAATTGCATTTTTCAGATAGGCCCATAATCGTAGACACCGTATAATTATCTACAAATTAAAAGTGGCCCAATTGACCTTCCCCTAATATTCAATAGATGGCGCTCCCAGTACACTTGGGCCGGTACACTAGTTTTACAAAACAGATAGCAGAAAAGTGGCCTAAGTGACAGTGGGAAAAGCAGTTGGGCCAGTTTGACTTTTAAATTTGTCCTAATTAATAAAACAAGGGGTGGCGAACAAACTGCACCGCCTATAGATAGAAGAGGCAAACATCCCCCCAAAAACAAAACTAATCGTGTGGATATTGACAATGTAAAACATTTTGTCAACAAATTTGCCAAGTATAAGTCGCACTATAGCAGGGTTGAAAATCCAAACCGGGAATATCTGTCACCAGATTTAAATATTAGCAAATTATACAACTTGTATTTTCAAAGTGATGAGTGTGAACAGAAAGTGTCGAAATTTGTATTTTCAAAAATTTTTAATGAAGAGTTTAATCTTCATTTTCGGTATCCTGCAACTGACACCTCCAAAAAATGTGACTCTATCAACGTAAAAATAGATAGTTTAACTGGCGAAGATAAACGAAAAGTGGAGTGTGAAAAAGAACTTCATTTACGCATGGCAGAAGCAGCTCGAAAGGGAATGTGAGAAGATCCAAAAGAAGATCCCAATTCCACAACGACCATTGCATTTGACCTTATGAAGACATTGCCTACGCCTAATATCTCTACAGGGGTAGCCTATTACAAGAGGCAGTTATGGACATATTGTTTGGGTATCCATAACCTATCTACAAACCGGGCACGCATGTACGTCTGTCAAAAATTATGTAAAAGCTCCCAATTTAATTATGTACAGCGACCAGTGCGGAGGCCAGAATAAAAACATAAAAATGGCTGAATTTGTGCGTACATGACTTATTCTGATAACTTCAGTCCAAAAGTTATCAATCACAAATTTCTTGTTTCAGGCCATTCCTACTTGCCATGTTACCAAGATTTTGGTTTGATTGAAAAGCAAAAACGTTACTTCAATGACATTTTTTTTGCCGGATGATTGGATTAAAGTAAATTTAAGTGCCAAAAAGACCAATAGATTTGAAGTAGTGAAAATGACAAATGGAGACTTTGAAAGTACAGTGAATTTGGAAAAGCTTTTGACTAATCGGAAAAAAGGAGAAGATAATGTAAAAGTCGAATGGCTAAAAATTCAGTGACTAAAGTTTATATCCGAGGAGCCTTTTAATATTTATTTTAAATATTCCAATAATCATGCCCCTCTTTTCTACAATGTGGATGTAACTAAAAAACGTACAGAGCTTCAAAAGATGAAACAGGATGCTTTCCAGTTAGATGTTTTGTATCCTACAGGCCGACCCATCGAAAAATTGAAGTATAAGGATCTTCAAGGACTTCTGTGCTACATACCCCCAATCGCCCATGAATTTTATAACAGTTTGTTAACCAATGAAAATGCTGTTGATGAAGATATTGGGACACAAGATCAAGACGTTGAGGCTCAAGTGTCATAATTTGTTTTTTTTTTGAATAATTTTTAAGGGCAGAGTGGCCCAAGTGTTTTTTTTTCTGAAAAAACAATGTTTTTTTTAACATGTTTTGTTTCAATATGTTTTTATGTGCCATATTATTACCAAAGTTGTAAACTTATAATAAATAAATGTTTCACAATAAAAATGTCCGTTTGACTTTTTATGCAAATTTTTAATGTGAATTATCTCAAAACTCCGTTTTTTCACTTGGGCCATTCTGCTCCTGAGCGACTCATATATTACAAGAAAATTCATTAAAATGAACTATCTTGTTAGCTCAATATTTAATACTAAACATATTAACAAATAATGAAAGGTTTTATTGATTTTCACCTATATCAGCTCCAACTATTATAACTATAATATATCATTAATCATTAATTGATAATATAAAGATATATAAATATATATATATATATATATATATATATATATATATAGAGAGAGAGAGAGAGAGAGAGAAAAATACTTTGGAACATTCATGTGAAAAGGTGATGATTCATCAAAGCAACCTTCCAGCAAGTTTCATGCGACACGACGACATGGAATTCCTTGGGAAAATATTAGAAAATTCGACACTAGCGCGAGTCACGTAGTAAAATATTATTTAGTTAATCACTTAAACCTTCCTGCGGATCATTCACATCCGAATCTATACGAAGTGCGAACAACAGATTGACCCCTCTCAGTTCGGCTTTAGAAAAGGATTAGGAACTCGAGAGGCACTTTTTTCGCTAAATGTTCTAACACAAAGGCGTAAAGACATGAATGTTGATGTATACGCCTGCTTCATTGATTATAGAAAAGCGTTTGACTGCGTTTCGCATCAGAAAATGACGGAAATCCTAAAGGCTTCGGGTATAGACCGCGGCGACCTGCGTATTATTACCGACCTATATTGGCACCAAAATGCACAAGTAAGAGTGGATAGGGCAATGTCTGAAAAAATGGCAATACACAAGGGTGTACGACAAGGCTGCGTTTTATCTCCCCTTCTGTTCAACCTATATTCTGAAACTATATTCAGAGAAGCACTCGAAGAAATCGACATAGGTATCAAGATGAACGGTAAAAGAATCAGCAACCTCCGCTATGCAGACGATACCGTGGTAATAGCCGACAGCCTTACAGACACACAGAGAGCTATGGATCGCATCGTGGAGCATAGCCAGCGTTTCGGCCTCTTCGTGAACATCAAAAAAACAAAGCTCATGGTTTTCTCTAAACAACCAACACCCGCCCTATTATATATAGATGATAAACTTGTCGAACAAGTACCAACATTTCGATACCTAGGCGCTATCGTCAACGAGCAATGTGACCCAAAAATTGAGATTAAGGCAAGAATCGAGCAGGCTCGCAGATCCTTCATTAACATGAAAAATCTTTTTACATCTCGCGATCTGAGCCTTCAGCTCCGTGTACGATTGTTACGGTGTTATATTCTTCCTGTCCTGCTCTATGGGTGTGAAAGCTGGACGTTTAACCAGGAGATGGAAAAACGTATAGATGCATTCGAGATGTACCTGTACCGAAGGGTATTACGGATATCATGGATGGCAAGACGGACAAACATAGAACTGATGACAACTGTCAAGGAGAGGAAACTCCAATACATCGGGCACATCATGCGCGGTGAAAAGTACGAAACCCTCCGACTGGTCATCGAGGGAAAGGTCCAGGGGAAACGATCAATAAGACGACGCCAAAACTCATGGCTCAAGGATCTGAGGAGATGGCTTGGACGAACCTCTATAGAGATCTTCAGGGGTGCAGTTTCTCGAGTCATAATAGCTAATTGGACCGCCAACCTCCGCAGGGAGACGGCGCTATAAGAAGAAGAATCACTTTAAAAAAAAGTTAAAATATAGTACCATAATTTAGTCATTTACTTTTGTTGAATTTCTTTTGAAAGAAAGATTTAGAGTTATTAGAACAAGAAAAGGGGAGCTATAATATAATGTTGGAATACATAAATTTCAAAATTTATGGTAGATGCAATAATTTTGAAATTTCGTCTAAAATCATTGTTCAATAACATTCTCTAGAAACTTTATATCGATTTTTGTTCATGTAAAATAATGTTTCTGGACGAAGATCGTAATATCTACTTTATTGTGAGTCATGCTACTCGAAAAAAAAAGATGCAAATATATTCAGATATTGAATGGAAGCCACATGTATTCAACAATCTTCTTTTCGTAAAAAAATTCCTTGAAATTTGTGTCTCTCAAGATGAAATATATATGTCGATACGTCTCTGTACAAATGACTTGCATATCTCCATGTACTCTTCTGTTGAATCAGGTTGAAAAACTGCATTCTAGCCATCAATACATCTGATTTACATACAGGATCATATATAAATTTATCATCTCCTTACTGTTTATTGTTCGCACTAGGTATTATTCAGGACACTCATAAAATCATAATATCGTAAACATCCTAGTTCCATTTTGAGTGCAGAATAAAGTGGCAGAGAGTTGAGTAATTTATTAACTCCATCGCGCTATTATTATCCTCCTTTGACGTTGAGGAAACAGAGTTTAGATCACTGTCTGACAGTTATAATGAAATACAAGAGCAAAGCTTATTAAGGTTAATCCTAGATTTAGTTATTTCAAGTAATACTCTGCCTAATTATAATTTCTTATTCATTGAGGTTTATACTCCTACCAAAGTTATATTGACATGATCCGGACAAACAAAAAGAACGTGACTGAAAAATTGGTAGAAACCACAGGTTTTTTCAAAATAAAATTAATTATTTTCTACTTTTCAGTTCAATTTGCTATTAAATCAGGTACCTCACTCTTATAATATTCATTCATTTCGATGAAACTATCAAATATCTAGTTAAAAAACTTTTCTTAGGGATTTAATTTAGATATACTGAAATGCATACGATATAGATGAGTAATAATTTCCTTCGAGCCATTAAAATCGGCTTCATTTTAATTAGTCATTTACGTGAACAACCTCTTTTAATAACCAACCGACCGTCGTGATAATTTATCCATAAAATGATTACAGTTTGAGTTTTAATCCTTTTAAATTATCCTACACATTTTATATATAAATTGTTTTTATCTTCTTAGTAGGTTCTGAATACCTTGACGTAATGAATGACTGCAGTGGAATCTATAATCACAATTTCATTGACTTAGTCTATAAACATTAAAAGTGAATAATGTATATTCCATGTACTGAATACACCGTAATTCAATATACCATAATATTATTATATTCATTAATATGTTTATATATATATATATCTATATGTCTATATATATATTTATATATATATATATATATATATATATATATATATATATATATATATAATATATAATATATATATGTATATGTCTATATATGTATATGTCTATATATATATATATATATATATATATATATATATATATATATATATATATATATATATATATATATATATATGGTTGTCTGGTTTCCCGGGTTTGTATCCGCGTATGGGCTTTGTCTTCGTTGAAGTCTGCTCGATGTTTCGGCAAAATCACATTAACCATCTTCAGGTAGCTCTTCTTGGTCGGAGTGAATACACTGAATGTGATTTTGCTGAAACGTCGAGCAGACTTCAACGAAGACGAAAGCCATACGCGGATACAAACCCGGGAAACCAGACAACCAGATTATCTCCGCGAGACCCTGAAAATCAACATATATATATATATATATATATATATATATCTAGGTATATTTATATATATATATATATATATATATATATATATATATATATATATATATATATATATATATATATATATATATATATATATATATATATATATATATATATATATATATATATATATTTAAAAATATAAACTAGGTATCAAAATTTATCATTAAAGTGAAGAGGTATTGATTTCTCGGAGGGTAGGAATAGTGTATAACGGTGCTTCCCAAAGTGTACGTCGCGGCATTATCCTGAGAGAGTCGTGAGGCCATCTACATAGATTATTTCCAGAAAATCTTGAGCAATATGACTTGGTTAGGAACCCTTTCCTGTCGACCTCACCATCAACAATATCTACAGAGAAAGAAGAACAATCAATAGAATTATCCTGTGATTCCAGCCTCAAGCTCCAGTACAGACAAGCTGTTTGAATTTTGGAGTTCATTTTCTCACGAATAAAGTGCTATTAGCACTGCAGCATTGAAGGTTCTATTAAAATTTGCATCGTGCGAAATATGTCTTTCTGCAGTTGCAGTACTAAAGAATAAGTACAGATCGAAAATAAATTCAGAGAAAGAGATAAGAGTGATAATTTTCAAACTTGAGCCCCGTTTTGAAAATCTATGCTCAGAAAAGCAAACACATCCTGCTCATTAGTAGCCAGCCAACAAAGTGAAATATGTATCTCTTTTCTGTTTCGTTCTTATATTTTGTTTTTTCTAATTTTCCAATAAAAATTATAAATGTTTTTTGGAGTCTTTTGGTAACTTGTTACTAGGCTAGAACTACAACTGGCAGCTACTTTTTAGCCAGAGGGAGCAAGGGCGTCATCAAAAAATGGCAAATTCCCAAGGTCGTCACAGATAAAATGAGTTTCAATTTTGACAATGGAAAAATTTTATACTGCGGACTTATCCTAGCGAGAGAGTTCTTGGAAATGGATACACCAGACGGATAATTCAATCAACAGCAGGACTGACGTATAAGGATTGAGTTCCATATATGCGTACCTTATAAGAAAAGACTTGGATTCTGGAAGGCGTCGAAATTGGACGAGTAATACATGGGAGACGGACGATGGATGATTGAGAAGAAGAGCATAATATTCCCAGACCTTGTTGTGGCTTTAGATTTATATGGTTTTGTTTGTCATTGGTTATGTTTGCGTATAATATGACGTTCGTTTGATGCACAGCCCTTCTCGATTGGTTTGATTGTGTAATTTTTATTAGTTTGTTTCGAGGTAACGTTTCATTGAGTTTGTTGTTTAGTGTTCATTTGATTCACAATTTTTGTTTATCCAAGTATCTGGAGGATAACGAGCAATACAAAATTTAGTTCCAATTAAAATTTTCGAAGAAGTTTTAAGACAACTTATTGTGGAATAACTCCAGATGTTTTTGCAGATGTGAGGAGATGTTCCGTAGACTTTCTCATCATTTTCCTGGAACAACTGCGTGGGTGTTCAATTTAATCAATAATCGTGATATCAAATTTGTATTTCAATAAACAATAGAAAATTTGAAAAATTTCTCTTTCTTTTCAAATTAAGAACGTATCACGTTCATTCAGAGTAACCATCAAAGGAACTTCCATACACTGTATCATATGCCCTTTAGTATTATCTCAATTTAGTGATCTTTTTGAGTTGATTCGTACAACTACAAAAGGATAATATGAATCGATGCCGCTTTCAAATTAAAAATACACTAGGTTTTCGAATTCGAACTTCATATTCCACGGAATATTTAGCTTGAATTTTCATCTGGGACAACCGGTATACTACATTAATTAAGAAATTGGTTATTCTAGGATGTACGTTGGAACATGTCTATAAATGAAATCTTGATTTTACGTTACTCAAAACATATTTACGGAAATTTTTTTATTTTTTTTTATTTTACAAACTTAAAGTCTCATCAACCTCTTGGGTTATTAGAGACTACATTACTAGTTACATTTTATTTAATAGATTTATGTCACGTAGGTAACTATTTACTTTGTTTATGCTACACTTTAAACCTAATGTTTCTTTAGTTGACATAATATTGTAGCGATCTCGAGCATTTTGATGTAGGTGGCATTCCTCAAAAATATGTTCAACTGTAAGGATGGTGTCACATTCTGGGCATTTTGGTTTCTCTGTTTTATTCAGAAGGTAGCTGTGGGTTAAACGGGTATGACCAATCCGTAATCGGTTCAAGAGCACCTGATCACTTCGTCTATGTGTTTCCTTCCACCGTTTCATGTCAGGTTTGATTTTTACCAGTTGCCTATTGCTTTGCTTCCATTTACCTTCCCAGAAGGATTTTGTATGTTGTTTCATATGTGCTTTGAAATCTTCTTTTGGGATAAAATTATTATGGATGTTGTTGACAGAGGAGTTTTGGTTTTTGGCTTCTTGATCAGCTTTTTCATTGCCTTGTATGCCGATGTGAGATGGCACCCATATGAAATGAACTACCTTTCTTTTCCCTTGCAAGTCACTTAATAGATTTCGTATGGACTTGAGGTGTACATTTTTTGGATACATCTGCTGAAGTCCTGTTATGCTATTCATGGAGTCTGTGATGATTAAGAATTTTTCATGGGGAAGATCGTTGATGTATACTAGAGCACTTCGAATAGCAAGTAGTTCTGCTGACAATATGCTGTTGTTAGGGTTCAGTTTATTGCAGATTGAACCGTTTGATGTTATCGCTGATGTGGCTACCCCTATTGCACATTTACGGAAATATCCAACTGTTTTCTCGATGTCAATTCTCGATTGAATTTAAACAACAGGTTTAACCTCTAACTATCACATTTGGTTGCATTGCACCTAGTGTTGTTTTACAGCGACAAGTTTGGTGTGCCATTAACTGTTAATTGTCTGTTGAGATGAGGAAAGTCGATCAAATACACAGATTTCTAATGAATCATCATTTGTTTATCGGATTAAAGAAATTCATTTGAATTCTAAATTGTGAAAATAAATTTTAGAAGCAACTTTGACGTTTTATTATTAGATATCATATATGAAAGCTTGTAGGTACTTCTTTCTTCTGTGATTCCTCATATTTTAATTTTTCAATTTCAGGGGTTGTTGTTAGATTACCATATGACCCTTTTCTTCTTTTTCGTCGCACTATCTCTGCGACTTTTGGCATTGGTGAAATTTCCTCAATTGATAGGTCAAGATTTGTTTCTGGAACTGGCAAAACTAAAGTTTCATTGGTCTTTTCGTTAGAGACCTTGGTAGATTGGAAACTTTGCACCGAGTTTGTCATGACGTTGACTTTATTTAACTGACCATATTGTACTTGGTATTGTACATCCCGATTGTCATCCTCTTCAGCGTTAGTTACTTCTGCGGCAGCAAACATCCAATCGGGAAAGATGTTGTCGTTGAATGGTGCTATGCCAGTCGCCGAAAATCCGCTTAGAGCATTGGGAATGGTTGCTGCCTTGATATATGCTGCGTTGAATAAACAGGCTACTTGGAAATGAGTTACTACACGCCCTGGGTTATTTTTAAGCCAATTAGTTAGTTCTTGATTGTAGTAAGCATTAAGAGGACCAAAAAAGCTAACATCCAACGGTTGTAACCGGTGGGTACAATGTGGGGGAAAACAAAAAAGAATTATGCCATTTTCTTTAGCATATAAAAGTGCATCTAAGCTTTTATGGCTAGTATGTCCATCCAATAACAGCAAGACTTTATTTTGCTTTGATGGTTTCACATATTTCGCAAAGTGCTTCAACCATTTAGGAAATATGTACCCATTTTCCTGGGTAAATGCCACAGATCCAACAGGTGCTCCATCCATTAATTCAGCTTTCATGTTTTTTCTTGGAAATATGAGAGCAGGAGGGAGATATGTCCTTAAAAAAATACATAACGTTTTTTTATAGGTAGGTACCTACTTTAAAATCATAAACTTACCTGCTGCGTTCATACAACAAACGGTCGTTAGTCGCTGACCTCGTTCAGCGCTACTTAAAACGCCTACTTGTTTTCTGCCTTTGGTGGCCAAAACTTTTGTATTCTTCGAAGGAACGGTGGTAATACCCGATTCATCCATATTCCAAATATCATTCGGCAGGAATTTATGTTGATCCAATACTCCAGAAAGCATTTGAAAGTATTTGTCAATTTGAACTTTGTTAAAAGCTCTAGCTCGAGCTGCAGAAGTACTCTCAGGAGATCGTAAGGATATCGTAGGATTACGTTGCCTGAAACCATTCAGCCAGGTCCACCCAGCCATTTTAGTTTCAGTAGAAAATCGATGAGGGATTTATTTTGCTTCCGCAATTTGAAATGCCAGTTTTCGGACGTCATCCGTTGTAAGCCCAAAAAACATGGATTCCATTTTTTTGATATGTTGGACCAGTTCATTTTCTAGATTTTCATTGAATGTGCTTTTGTGACCTCCTATGTAACCTTTTTTCCAGCCTTCCTCCTTAGTTGCCCTACGTCTTAATGTCCCAAAAGGGACATTACACGTTTTTGACGCTAGAAGAAACCCCATACGATTCGCCTTCACAGCTAAGATGGCTTCCTGCATATTATTTTCATCCCATGACTCTCTATTTGACTTCCTTTTGTAGCGACCCATGTCTAAAAAACATTGTTTCCAATTAATAATCGAATTGCAGAGATGGCATACCATGCCATCTTGAAAAAATTGTTGTATGCCATCTCATAAAATTAACGGTTATTTTTAAATAATACAATTTTTACTAAAAAATATTTTAAACTCGGTATTTGATAACTTAGATATAATATTCAATAAATTATCTATCTGAAAGTTACAATAACATACCTTCAAGTCCTTCCCGTTACCCACCAAACTATCTGCGAACGACACTTAAAAATATTTTGCGTAAACGAAATGTGACAAACATATGTTTCGACCACTCAAAGACAACTGACCTGCTTCCGATTAACACAGTAGTTTGTTTGAGCCGATGGCTTCAAGGGGGCGCAACAAAAGGCGCGTAATTCAAAATGTATCTACATTAAATAGTGACTATGCCAACTCAGCAAGTATGCCATCTCGGGCACAATTCCCCTATATAAATTGAAATCGCTGATACGTGTTCTTATTGAGTAATATTGGCGTTTATTTTAACATAAATAATTTCATTGGTACTGAATACTTAAATCTTCAATCATAGTTTGTGTTTTTTTACTCTATGGATCTACAGTTTTATGTCGTCTTCAGACGGTCAATAGGCTTGTAAATATTGTATGTTAAACATTTGATTGATTATTTGAACCACTGAAACTCATAGATCTTCACAAACATCCACACCTAACACAGAATTCGAACCCAGCACGCCTGCTTCACAGACGGTCGCTCAACCTTTGCTCCAAAAGTTCTGTCTTCTAATGAAATCAATCCAAAAAACAAATCGAGTTACAGGCATGATTGAATCTGAAAATTTGTGATTGTTAATATTCTTCTATAATGAAATTTAGGCAACAATTTTTTGATCTACTTTGCAAGATCATATTGTATTATTAAGATATCCTTATATTCAAAATTTCTAGCATTATCGCAAAATCCAACAATGATATCTTTAATTCATGTTTATAATCAACATACACAATTTTCTATTGGAATGACTGGTTGTGAATGATTTCCAGAGGAGGCCGTCTAAGTCCTTAATAGTTTTACAAAAATTACTACCTTTTTCGGTTTATTCCACGGAGTGAACGTAACCAAAGATACAATATATATATCGTTCAAAATCATAATATGGAGCAGGTTCTGTGAATGAATGAATGAATGAATTACTAATGTACCGGATATAAATATAAATACTCCACAAAAATAAATGATAATCGAGTAAGATATTATATAATTTCAAACCAGTTCTCTTTAAAAAACAAAATGAGTGATATTGCCATTCAAACCGGAGACACATATCAAGAGGAAGCATATTTTTCAGACAATCTGTGAGAACCAACCAGTATCTCAGAAGCGATTACTCCATATTCGTATTTTATCTGGATTTTTTATCGAATTGCTGCTAGTACAAGACCCTTGACTGTATATAAAGTGACAAGTAGAAACAGTCAACATTTGTTGCCGAAACATAATAGTTATTTATGTACCAAGTGCGTTATATAGATCCTAACGCCCGGAGGAAAACATTCGGAACGAATGTAGGACCTTTGGCCCTATGGCCGATGAATGTTACCCGATGGGCGTTAGGATCTAGTAACGCACGTGGTGCATACAAGATTATATTTTTTACGAAAAAATTATTTTATTATATTGAAAACTCGATTTTAAAATCGGTACATTGCTCCTATACTTTCCATTTTCCTTCTCATTGAAGGCATGCTATTTGTTGATATTTTGACATTTGTGAATATTTTTGTCATCATATTTAGTCAATGTCATTACTGCTCTCTTTGTGTAGTCTTATGAAAATAATGGAAATGAAAATGAATTTACCCAAGAATATCATAGAAAATGCAGCCAAAGCTGCGAATAATTCATTGTCGGAGAGTCGGAGAGATCCAGAGTCATATACGACCAGGATTATGAAGTATTTAATCGATGGAAGTAGCTTCATTTCTTCTCGTACAATGAGCGGGCGTTATGATTAATAATGCTCGTTCATTACGCCCTAGGGCATAATGAGTGTGTTTATAGCAACCGTATCCAAGGTGAAATAAACATAAAATATACAAGTGAAAAATAAAAAAATTTAAAGGAACATTTAGGAACTTTCTCGGGAACACGCAACAGCAACAAAAATGTTTCACAATGTTGCTCAATGTTTCCCTGGTGGAGCTGTAGCCTCACGCTTTTGCTTATACATTTCAACAATCTCAATTTGAACAAAAACAAAATTCTGCGTTTCGGTAATGACAGTACTCTAAAATAATCCGATTCTGATAGGATCCCTGTATCGAAAACTCGCCGACAGTTCCCGAAGAAATCTAAGCGCTTGTGCCTTCATAATTTTAATTTCATTCCATTGTAGCACACAGCTGATACAATCTTCAGGCTTTAAATCGATTAAATCTTGATTTTATCATGATATTTCAATAATATTCAGAAAATGATTTTATATGTTCTACAAGATGTTATACATCAGGCATATCGAAATTTTTCTTCATAAACCCTTTATCACACATGACTAAATAGCGATACTTCGGAAAATTTCAATCAATTTTGAATTGTTTATAAATAATTTTTTTTTTTTAGTTTTTCGCATCGACTATTATTATAAATTATGATAAAGTTTCAATATACCATTTCTGAATAAATTTTGTTCTCACTATTTAGAGAAATTTCTATTTACTCTTAAAATAATATATAAATCATAATATAAATAATTCCGATTTGTTTTTTTTTTTAATTTGGCCACTCAGTACCGACTTCTTCAATTCAAGTACTTATTCACATTTTCAATATTTTTAAAGGGTAAATAGGTACCAATATTGAATAGTTCATAAGTTAGAAGGTAAAGGATTGTATCAAAATATAACCATTATTTCTATTTCAGTGACCTCTTCGATTCCACCATCAGTATGGCACCGAATTCAGAAGAGTCTCTCAGGATCGAAAAGTATCAAATTAATGAAGAAACAGCCTCTAAGGTAATTAACAATCATAATAAAAGAATAGTAGAATAAAATAATATCAACAATAATTTACATTCGAATGACACATTCAGTGTTTCTAATATTTGCATTAGTTATGTGAGGTGTTGGGGGGGGAGGGGGGTCAACCGAAATCTCATTCAGGGTGCATTCGCGTTGGGCGCTTACAAGCTTCAAGCGCTCACGCTTAGAAGCACATATTATTGGCGTTCGTGTTAGCCTACTAGCGCTTAGAGACGCTCACGCTTTGACTTTGAGCATTAAAGGCGATTGTCAGATCTTCTTTTTACTCTTAGGTAGGCAAGAGCACAATAGTTCACCCAAATGCCGTGCTTTAACATTTCCCCACAAATTTATTAATTATTGACAACAAAAGTTAGGTTAGCTTACGCTTAGTGTTAAGCGTTTGTGAGCGCGAGTCGATCACAGAAAACGAAGCTTATAAGCGTGTAAGCGCCCAACGTGAATGCACCTTCTATCTCACGTGGGGGAGAGGGGGGTCTTGGCGAATATCACGTAACTTTTTTCCGCAAGAAACAGTATGAAATTGTGTGAAAACTGGATAATATTAAGTCGAGAATGTTTCAACACTAAAATATGGCTAATTTCTCATTTTGGTTCTATGCTACGCCATTAAAAATTTTAAATACTAGTCTGAACTAGTCTTAGATAAATACAATTATGAGAATTAAAAAAAAAAATAAACCAAATGAAATTGAGCACAGATTTACTTTACAAATACGCAGTTTGAAAAAATGTGAGATTCTGGGAAGGGGGGAGGTGGTCGAGCAAAATCTCACGACATTTCAACAAGGAGAGACGGGGGTTCGAACAAGCTAATTATTTTTGCTGTGCATATTTGAAAAATCCAAACTTTTATGAAAGCAACTATTTAATCTAGATGGAAACAATCTATTTACGATATGTAGAATAATCTTAAAATATATAAGATATAAACAGGACCTTGAAGACAAATCTTCAATTAGATAATTAAATTTGAGGTTTTTCGGAGAGATTTACAGGGATATTTATTTTCTTTTCAGTATATAAATTCACTGAGATATAATAGTAGATCTCATATTCAGATTCAATTTTTAGAGTGCAAAATGAGAAACTTTTGTTATCCTAAATTGCAATGTAAAAGCTTGCATCGGAAAATATTCAACGTAGATCCTGTTATCGATTTGAATAAATTCCTTTACAAATTTGCATTGGAATATATATTTAATTCTCAATCCCATATAATCCAATTACACGTGAAAGCTTGTTGAAAAATTAAAGAACAATTCGGAGTTAACGAAGTGGATCATGGCTTCCTGCAATTTTTAATTGAGTCCTCATGAAGTTAATAACTTATACACCTAATGGAGTATAAGAGTCAAGAAGTTGAATTCATTGTTAGATTTATGTTGTTTTAATATGTTTTCTCGAAACTGGTTTTTGCTATCATTATCATTCTAGATAGAATAAAGATATGACATTAAGCAATAAGGTGAATTAACTGGGAATAGATACCATCATTTAAAATTGAATTATGCTTCGCAATTGTATTTTTTGTGAAATATCTAGATCTGTATATAACATTTGAATGTTTTGAAATTTTGAAACTTCTGGAGTTGTCCAATACAATAACGGAATACAATTTTTCATGCATTCTGATATATGAGATTTAAGATAATGTAACTTGGCAGGTTCGCATGAAAATATTTCCTTAATTGATCCTGCACTTCTGAATGATTGAGTCAAAAAATGAGCTATCATGTACAGGTCTACATAATTTTCAGGTTGGCTGCACAGAAGATATTTTGTTGTTAAAACACTGTTAACGCTAAACCAGCATGCTGCTTCATAAGTCTTAAGATCATTCACCATTGATATACACCTGTTTGGAACTCTGCATCTCTGGCTCCTTGCCCCTACTTTACCCAATTCTAAAAACAGCACTGAGGCTAATAAACGACTTGACTTTTTCGAGTAATTCAATTCAAAACCCCTTATTTCAAAAATAAGGAGCTTTTATTACATATTTTTTTTATAATTTATGTTTCTGAATTTTACCGTGATTGAGTTTATCTAAATAAGCTTTTTCTTTCGTAAAATTGATTTTATTTCGAAAAAGTTGATTTTATATAAATAATATGCTGATATGCCAATAAGAATTTTTCGTAAAATCTAAATGTGCAAAAGAAAATGGGGTATTCTATTCAATATAAGAAATTTTATACCCGTTTCCGGTATAACCATAATGGATAGAAGGATGCCATGGGGCACATCAACAAACCACTACACCCAAATTTTCAGATGTTAATTCCGAATATATAAAACAGAATTCTTCGTGTTATCGATACACGTTCGTGGCAATAAAATGAAGTAAACTAGGACATTTATTTGAAACTAATCAAACAAACCTCCTAGCGGAGCTGATTATACGAGTTCACGAAACATCGAAAAATTCCCGTGTACCTTGAGACGGTAAATGTTAGAAATATTGAGTTGTTTATCACAATCAACGGAAATGATAGACAGAATGTTTCGCCCTTATTTGGGGTTAATCAGTATCATCCATCCATCGAAAGTGATAATCAACCAAATATTTCAAACGTTCTTATATTTTCCTTCTAGTGACATAATGGCATATAAATATGACACAGCGCCACCAGTCAGAAACAAATGAACCTCATATTACAGATAGATGAAAAATTTCGGCAATGAGAACTGGTACGTCCTGACACCCGAAGGTGGTTATTATATTCGCTAAGCAAGAGTAAGGTTGCCACATCAATTCGATGTAATGCAACATTTATACACCGCCAGTAACAATCGCTCCGATTTCATCCCCTATACAGGCAGCAAATGAATATAAAACAGAATTCTTCGTGTTATCGATACACACTCGTGGCAATAAAATGAAGTAAACTAGGACATTTATTTGAAACTATTCAATCAAACCTCCTAGCTGAGCTGGTTATACGAGTTCATGACGGGTGGCGCTGTGTCATATTTATATGTCATTGTGTTACTAAAGGAAAATATGAAAACTTTTGAAATATTTGGTTGTTTATCACTTTCGATGGAAGGATGATACTGATGAGCCCTAAATAAGGGCAAAACAGTCTGTCTATCATTTCCGTTGATTGTGATAAACAACTTATTTTTTCTAACATGTACCGTCTCAAGGTACATGGGAATATTTCGATGTTTCGTGAATTCGTATAACCAGCTCCGCTAGGAGGTTTGTTTGATTAGTTTCAAATAAATGTCCTAGTTTACTTCATATATATATATATATATATATATATATATATATATATATATATATATATATATATATATATATATATATATATATATATATATATATATATATATATATATATATATATATATATATATATATATATATTATATTCATTTTCTATAAAATTTTTAGATGTTATGAGCTTCATTGTATTTTATTATCCTGATAACTTCATCTGTCAGACATGAAACTGTATGGAGATATATTATGTAATTTCTTCTCAAGCTTTGCCTCTGTTTGGCTTGTTAATTTCAACAATGTTAATTTTGATAATCGACCATTCTTCTGAATAAACAAATGAAGAATACAAACATGAAAGATAATTACGGATGTCATGTTTAGGAAAAAGCACAAATTAAAAGCACTAAGACTCATAAATCATCAAATAATTATGAAGTGATATATCAGTTTTACTATGGGAATTATGAAATGAATGATTAATTGTTACTAACACTATCACTTTTTACATTTTCTAGTAGTTTCTACTGCTACCTTACAAATTGAATATTGTTCACTAAATAAGCTACCTAGGCTTAATCTCTTTTGATGCACACTTTACTTCCCTAGTAGATCTTTAGCAATATTCTACGATTTATTTATTGAGAGATAGTTCTAAACCATTCAGTTTTTGAAGAGATCAAGTATTAAATAACTTTCCCATTGGATAAATTACTCCAATTTTTCATTAATCTTCCCCGAAAAGAGCATTTTGCTGTTGGTGTATTACTTAGGACAATTTAAGGTAAGGTGGGGCAAGTGCTTTTTCGGGGTGAGTGCATAAGAGCCCTCTTCTGTCCTGCTAAGCTTGAGTCAGAGAGTTACCATCTGTGGGTTCTGTTGCGAACTTTATAACAATAAAAACTTTGCCATACATTTTCTCATACTAAGTACATACTTTTAATATTGTAGTTCTAGAATGAAACTTGAATTTAATTAAATTTGTTCAATTCACCTGAGTTATGCTATACTCTGCACTTACCTCAAAAAATTGAGGTGTCGGGGTAAGTGCGCTAGTCAACAGTGGGACAAGTGCAGGGTGCTACACACTTGCCCCCTCACGATTCTTACTTAAGAAAAATGGAAGAAGAAGAAAGAGCAGAGAAAATATGCTACAGACTTTAAAAAAGTTAATGACATGGCTGTCATCGTTCAATTTTTGGGCAAGAAAACAATCAAGCATTACGTGAGAGAGATCATTGAATTTAATAAAGATGAGCCAAAGATATCACCAAAAGTTGGTAGGTGAGGGGAAGCTTTTTTTCAATATCGATTTATCTAGTTACAACATTCAGTGATGAATATTGTTTTACTTATTTTCTATTTACGTAAAAGTACAAAAAAATTTTTTTTATTGTTGTATTGTAGAATTTTGAATTTCTTGCATAATTCTGATACCCTTTTGTGATGAAAAGTATTACGATTTTATTTAATTTTTATAGTATAATATATATTATAGTAGTTTGAGTTGTTCAATGGAAATAAATATATAACATTGATCACATTTTTAAATTGATTTTTTTCTAACCACACTGTAAATTCCTGTTCGACAAGCTGTCAAACTCTGTATCTCAGAGAGTTATGCTCCGATTTGCAGAAATTAAAAAACCATTCAAACATCAGGAATCGAAATATCTGGCACTTGCCCTGTCGTGCACTAATTAGTCTTTGTAACGTTTCGGAGGCTGGATTATGCACTTACCCCATTTTATGGGGTAAGTGCAAAGTGTAAATTTCGTTTTTTCGCGGAATCCTATGACACAGAACAATACAGAAGTAGTAGAAGTTTCTTTTGCAAAACTAATAATCCCTCTATCATAAAAAGCAGATTTTATGTAGCTGTTTAAAGGTGAACTCGACAAAATGTATAGCGCACTTGCCCCACCTTACCTTACTCATTAATATGGTCTAAATTAAAACATCACACTTACTTATATCATCATTCATTTATTCCATTTAATAGATTGATAATATCGGTTTAGGGACTTTTTATATTTCAAATATGTGTGAGAAGATCCAGCTACTCTTCATAAATTAAACCACTAATTTCCATTTAAATCTTGTACCAAGAAATTTGAAAATTCTGCAAGAAACGCCTTTTCTAGCCCTCATATCTAAGATTCAAAAGCAGTGGAAACAGTAATAAAAGGGATATTGGAAAATATGAAATTATTGATTTTTTCTCGGGAACCACCAAAAATCTTTTAATGAAGTATGAAACCTCAAAATGTCAGCAAATTTTTTGAAGGACTATCAGTTCAATATATCCTCAATAGTTCTTCATTTTACCTGTATTTATTATGAAGATATAGATATTTGTTTATATAGAATATACATATTTATTGACAGCTGTACTTTGCTTAGTGAAGACCTCAGCGCCACCTTAGAATATTTGCAGGAACCGATACCCACGTCACGGTTCACGAAAAAAATCTTGGTTCGAATGAAACCAGATATTCTGTAGTTCATGGTGTTAATATATGTTGACAAAGATTCTAGTTGTAACAAAATTGAGTATCTTTTCTTAGGCAACTTGCATTCAAATGTATTTGGGAATATTAGAAAAAAATGATTGATTAGATACTAATTTATAAATTCTACCGCAGGAAAAACAGCGTCCGCCAATATACAACCCCGAGGATTACGCCCTTTCCTTGAAAAAATGGGGTAAGAAAAATGCCAATGGCTGTGGTATTTCTCTATACTCAAATCCTGTCAGTGTGGATTCTGATGGCACCAGAACTGTTGGACATTCTTTCAGAGACTACCGAAATCCGATGCTCATTTCCTCTGGATCAGAAATGACACTGAGGCAGTTTGGAACCGTTTCTGAATTATTGAACAAACTTAAATCTGATCTACGATTGGCGTATCCCAGGTGAGTTAAACTCTTTTTTGTAGAAGTGAAAGTAGACTGCTTTAAGAAATCAGTAAATATATCAATTTTCATTTGATTTTTTGAATGAACAATTTGTTTCTATTTAGAGATAATTCAAAATAACTACTTATTAGTAGGTAAATCACACCAGAAATGTGAACATAATTTCATCTAGGAGTTCTAATGGCCAATTCATGTTTTCTGATGTTGGCTTGTTATAATAAATGTTTAAGCTGAGTTATATTCAATATAATTCCAATAACCTACTTCTTCTTCAAGTGCCTTACCCGGTGTCGGGTGTAGGCGACCTCTCAACAACTATTCATGTTGTGCGTGATACAGTGATACACGAATTGAAGGGAACTATAGTTTTACGACGGTTCCGAACGTCTTCATAGAGAGGCTTTACAAAGCAGAATACTTCTCGGTGGTTTTCTGTTGCCTTTCGAGAGGTGGCTTCGCATTAATTCGTTGGTTTGGCCGGGATTCGATCCGCCGACCCTCTGTTCAGTAGTCCTACGCACTGACCACTGAACTACGGAGCCACTAATTACCTACTAAGATTGCTTAAAATATGTTTGGTGGTTTTATATTTGAATGAAATAAATTATGTTACTCTTTCAAAAATTCTTAATTGCAATTTTTGAGGTTTTTCGATGTTGAGATTTGGTACGTGGATTGAGTGCTGGCAACATTCTTGTGTAGAGGCTCCGTGGTGGAGAGGTTATAGCGCTATGCCCTATTCGTTGACGGAGTTGGTGGGTTCGATTCCCACCGTATTCCTGGGAGTTTGTGTGCGTTCTGAGTTTTCAGTGGTTCCCCTCATTTAGTAATTTGATGACTAATGTCCATAGATGACGAAGCCGAATTGTACGGGCGTCGGGCGGTGTGAGAGGGTACACGTCCCACCTCTTTAAAAAAAAAATTAAAAATTGAAAAACATTCTTGTGGTTTTAAAGTTTTTGTTTGACTGTCGTCATTTTCATGTAGAAATTTCATTTTTTTCTCTAGTTTCCGAGGTGATTCACAAAAAACTGAGTTTGGGGGATGAAATTTCATACGAGGATAGTGTTGATGTTTAGAAATAGGGTCCCCTGGTGATTTAGGCTATTTTTTTAATCGCTGCTATTGTGATATAGATATTTCATATTTTTTTTCGTAAGTTTTTACCTACCTCGAAGCCCCACCAAAATTTTTTTTGGGGTTAGAATTTATAAATACCAAAAATCAAGAGTGACAGAAAATACTACCTTAGGCTCGGAGCACTGCTGCACCCGCGTTTTCATTTTTATTGGAATATTAAATTCAGAGACTGCTTCGAGCTAATTAGTCTATTTTCTTTATAAATAACAGTAGATTGCAGCTAACGAAAAACTCTTAAGTGAATTTTATAATATTGAAAGAAAAAATATATCATAAATCAGTTTTTAAGGCAGGTAATCGTTAGATATTCTACAAAAACCATCGAAATGAAAGTCAAAAGATGAGATGTTTATTTAATTAATGCAAATTTATTCAAACGGAGTTCTCACATTATGTGAACTCCAATTAGCTTCATCCTCGTTCTATCTCAAGACAGGAAATGCTGTCGGCCGCCGTTTATAACCATGAATATACGTGTTTGCGGGATCACATCTTATCGTGAATTTCGGGGAACTCTGAGATGATTTTCTCACTGAGGCAATAACCTTGTCTTTACGAAATTACACGAAAAAAACCGTAAGTTTTTATATCTGTTGGGCAATCAACATTTCGAATTCCATACCTTTAAGTCATTAAGATTCTGTATGTGAGAGGATTTTAGTGTTTGCCGTTTGTTTACAGGCGCTATAGAGGAGATGGGTTGTTGATCTCTTGGCTGATCAGGCTTTCAATTTCGGTCCCTTGAGTGTATCAAATTATGTAATAATTATTATTGCTTAGTTATCGTTGTTGGATCTGATATGCCATATCCGTTGATGGGACTTATGAACGAACTTTCTGAAAAAAGTGTTTTAGAGTGATTTGAAACCAGCGAAGCTAAATTTTAGTGGTGAAATCATTAACTTACTGATTTCATTGAAATGACATGGTATGAGTCTGCTGTTAGAAATTCGTTTTTTTCGACTGAATTAATTAATATTCGATTCGTAATTCTTTATCAAGCTAAAAGACTATTTTAGCATGCAAATTATAAAAAGAAATTGTGAACTTCATTGAAATTGATATCAGATTTGATAATTAGCTCATAGGAAGTAGCAAGCACTGTCTTGTATTCACGTCTTGTGGTGCACAGGTTGAGTGACCGTCTGTGAAGCAGGCGTGCTGGGTTCAAATCCTGTGTTAGTTATAGGGAAAACATAATAAGCGATACGCTCCCTACCGGTGTCGAATATTACTAGAGCATGGGAGATACATTGCTTTGTTTACATCTGTTTACGTGTATTTTATAAGAGAAGTTGTTGAGTTTTAATTGTATTTTGGATCGTTAACAAACGTTCAGAAGAGATGAATCACTATTGTTGTGTATTCTATTGTTCATATTGGGCAAAAAAACCCGAATACAGCTTATATACCTTTCCGAAAGCTGGACAATTCAAAGTTGCATTCCAAACAAAGTTGGGAAACAAGGAAATGATGGACAGAAGAAAGGTGTGGATTCATAACTTGAAGATTGAAAAAAAATGTCTGAACATAAGAGAGTTGTTCTTTACAGTTTATTGAGAATAATTATTTTCCCTGCAGTAAGTTTGTGGATTTTTCCATATAGAATTATACCAACTAATGATGTGCAATTTTCAGCTAACCGAAAACGTAGAGTTTTTGAAGTCCAATGCTATTCCAACGAAAAATCTTCCACTTTTATCGGAATCTGAACCTGGACCATCATCCAGAGATTCTAGATTATTGTATTTTCTTTCATGTAACAACCAGATATACTATTAAAATAATAATAACAAAT
Source organism: Cynegetis impunctata (assembly GCA_030704885.1). Lineage (NCBI taxonomy): Eukaryota > Metazoa > Arthropoda > Insecta > Coleoptera > Coccinellidae > Cynegetis > Cynegetis impunctata. The sequence goes on from JARQZK010004336.1 coordinate 769,192, forward strand.
GATGTTTATTTGCACAACCAAAATAACAGTTTATCATAACATCAAGAATATGAAATAAACCTGGACTCTATAGCTAGGTAAAAACTAAAATATTCAATTATATAATCAGGAAAAGAAAACAGAGATTCTATCAAAAAAACCAGACTCTCAGAAGTCCACCGTACTTTTAGGATAGCTGTTTTACGTCAGGAAAATTCAAAAAATATAATAACTTATTACGTTCAAACCATTCAAGCAGAGTATTCATATTAATTCTTCTTTTATTTCATGTTGTTTCTTTCAGTTTAGCTGGTAAGTACTTAGTTTTGTCCATTATACTCAAAAATTCTTCAGTTCGTAATGAAAGTAGACATGTCATAGATGTTTTCTTGAAACTTTTGAAAGTTTTTTTATTTTTTAAATAAATAGGTGTTCTATCATACAGCCTTTTCATGAGGTATACATAGTTCCTTCAACCAATCAATTTATTCGTCCTGTACTATATTTTATTATCAATTTTCATGTTCAATGATAGAAACTCAGTGTAAATTTCAACTTGATGTAGGTAGGTTATCTACTGTTGAACAGAGATAAAATTGTCCTGAATCCAAACACAATATATCACAGGAAATTACAGTCCAAAAAAAAACACAAATTACGACGATAAACGTTCGAAAACTCAAAACGAAATGAACGTAAAAACCATTACAACCAATGTAAACAAACAGCTAATCTCCCATGCTCTAGTACCGATATTAGCCGTTCCGGCGCTACGATCTTAATTTCGGACGCCTATAGGTGCTTGTGTACGTCTATGATTTTGAGTAGTTGAATAATAATAATAATAAAAATAAAACTTGGGTTATTGTTTTCACTTTATTTTGTCACATACAGCAATTGTTTCGCCAAACACAGTAGCCACTTCAGTTGAATCATTCAAACTAACTTTACAAATGGAATATCTTACAAATATAGAAATGAGGAATGAAAATGGAGAAGGAGAAACCTCAATATAATCAATTATAAGGAAGATAAAAGTAACTGATCGTTCAATAAAGTATCCGAAGTTTTCCTGATATTGACTTTAAGAGCTTCTAATAAATTGAGTTTATAGCCTTTCTTCTCTATATGTAGTATTTCGAATTCATTATTAAAGCTATGATTATTTTCCAGAGAAGGTATGATGAATGTATCGAATCTTTTTTTGTCTTATTATAAGTTTCTGCCGGATTGATCAACATATATTATAGGACATGAACCGCAAGTTAGCTTATAAATACTATGGGGTGTAGATTCATCTTTTGGATTTCTATTATGTTTACCAATTGTATTCTGATATTCTTACATTTCGATTCAACAAAATATGGTGAAAATCAAAAACCCAAGTTTTATTCACATTATTATCATCAATTGGTTGTTCAATAATAAATTAAGTAGTTAGGAAATGTAAATTGTTTACAATAAGATGTTTCGAACCGTCGAACTGTAGTTCCATGGAGTTGAAAAAAGCACTCTGTTATTATTGAGATACTGCATCAGATCACAAATATTTGAATGAATTCAATAAATACACGTGTACTATACTGATTATCAAAACAATGACAATTTAAAAGTCATTATAATATATGTCAGTCTTTGATAGTAGGACATTGTCAAATTCAATATTGAAAGAAAAATGGAAGAAACCATATTACATTTAGAAATTAAACACAATTCTATACTGCAAAAGTTTATAATAATCGAAAAAAATATGGTGATTCTGTAAAAGTATAAAATATATTGTCATCAGAAACGCTTCGACAATTTAAATAGATGAAAGAGAATAAAAGCACGATTTATTTTGTGAATTCCTGAGATTTTGATGAAATGTCTTAACATGCAGCTCTTGGACAACAACAGGCGGCTCTGCAGTTAGGATCTTTTCTAAAATGATTTGGATCTTGCTCGTTGCAAGGATCAGGGCACTCTACACAAGATGGATCGTCCGGAGCACATTCGACATATTGACCAGGTGGCACATAACTCATCCTATGAATAGTATTATCTTCCATCCTCTGTACTGGAGGTCTGTATGGAGCTTTGAGAGTCCATGGCATCGGTATAGGAGCTTGAGGTTCCCAAGGTTGGAATGACATGTTGTGAACAGTTTTGTCGCTCATCTTTCCACAAGGTTTGTCCAAACCATCGATAGGATAAATTGGAGACACCCTTACCTTGCAAGGGTCAACAGGCATGTACGATAAACGATTGATAGTTTTATCACTCAATGGACAATCACTGCCATATAAACTAATTGGTGGAATAATTTTACACGGCTTTGAGAATGGCTTTGGAACGTAGTCATGTTTTTGAGTAGTTAAGTCTTGCATTGGACCTTCCCCAAGAAGTTTATGGGAACAAGGTATAATTGGTGTGGGTGGTTTTTGGCAATGAGGCATATAAGACATTTTGTGTACCGTATTATCGGAAATTTTACCTTCACCTACGCATAAATTGTTCTCAGGTAATACGGCGCAAGGTCTGCACCCTTCATTCGGTAAATATGATTTTCTATAAATGGTGTTCTCCTCCATCTTTGCCGTTGGGGGTAGATATGTTCTTTCAGGAGCGTATGATTTTGGTCTGGGCGGTTGAATATATTTGCACATTCTTCTCGGTATGATGGGGGCCATAATACAGGGTTTCACTAATGGAACGCAGACATTACAACAATCTGGAGGATTACACTCATGAGGTTGACAAGGGTTGACCACCTTTTTTGGCATGGTGTCCGCCACCACTGGTATACAAGGTGGTGCATCTCCGCAGGGTGCACAAGCCATTTTTTCGTAATGCAAGACGTATTATCACAATTTTGCCACAAAAATAACACAACGTCAAACTTTATTTGTATTTGTCAGTGAGGTTGCTCACCAACTTGATCAGTTCCCTTTACCACTATAACAATAGTCATCAAGATTCTGATTGATTTCTTTATTCCAGAAAATGCTGTCAATACGGGAATTCTAAATGAACTAAATTATTCATCAACATATATTTCGAGGTGAATCAAATTGTGACGTTTCAAATTTTGAAATAACATAATTCGAAATTTTTGACCAATTTTATGGAAACAAAAAACTATATTTATGTCAAAAGATCATAGTATATCAACAAAAACATATTTGTGAAATGATAGTATTCGATTCTATAAATTTATGTATTTTTCAAGTACCTGAAAATTGATTCTTATAATTTTAAATATTATTAAAACTAACAATTTATTAAATAATAAGAGGTGCCTGATCTCAGAAGCTATTCTGAGTGAATATTCTGTGAAGGAAAATATATACAATTTGTGGTTTGAATTACTAATAACGAATCAGATGCACTAGAAATTATACTTATAGATGATTCGTCAAATAATCTCCACAAGAATATAGAAACAAAGAAAGGAAATGCGATTCAACCACAGAAAAATATATTTCATTGAAAAGACCAAAGGTCTCGAACATTGAATAATCTATATATCTATAGATACATGATATATAAAATAATAATTCACTATTTTATTATGGTAGATCTGCGAATCAACGTTTGTGGTTGTGGTATAAAAACGATCAATTTGTAGCTTTTTTCGTGAATCGTTGAGTAAACCTCACAAATTCAAAGAGTTTTGGATGAAATATAAATACTTTTTATTCATTCTTGTAGTCTGCTTATTATTGATGAAACTAATATTGTACGTAAGTCATTTAAGAGAAAAAGTACAATTTAATTTGAATCCAGTTTTTCGAGTGTCTGTAATTTTGTAAATGTTGATAATTTTTGAAATTCAGCAATTTTCAACCCGAGGCGAAGCTAAAGGGGTTATAGTCTCACGACAAAAAGTTGGGATCTGGCCCGATTTTAAAAATTCCAACGGATATCGATAAAACACATATGATTTCATAAGGGAATTTTTATTCCTAATTTTTCCCCACGAAGAATAAAAAAATATAGCGTTTTCTAGATAGGCATTACGACATGCGCATGCGCCGAGGGGCTTTATCATTCCTAGTGCTACGCAATAGGATCTCCGGATTTTTATTTTTTTCCTTCTTCTTGGGACCGAAACATTCAGAAACAACTAATGTTTTGAAACATTTGAGGCTCGAAATAGTTAGAAAAATCAACGAAATATAAATTCGGAAACGTCGTCGCCATAACGTTTTCAGAGGAATTTTTTTTACTAGGTTTGAAAATCTCAAAAAATTAAGCTCAGAATTTGTTTGCAGGTATGGGCTTTTTCACTTGCGATTTATTTTTGAAATATTTTTTATTTGTCCTCGTAATTGCTATTCATATAATATTTTGTTGAGAAACAAAAATTCTTCAGTTAGTATATTGAAAGAAAACCGCTCTATTAATTGAAGGTATTCGCATTTTCAACTCAGATTCATTTTTGTTCCATTGAAAATTCATAAAATTCCACTAAAAATCAAAGACATCCCTGGTTTATTTCTGTTGTTGTCCTTTTTCAGTTTCACTCAAGAATTTGTATCAGAACCCTTGGATGGCGTTGGACTACTTTTGGACCTCCTTCGTGCTGTTCAGTTGAGCCAGTCTACAAATCCACAAGCTTTTCCAGGTTCTAATCACACCACTGGCAAAATTCCTCCTGCAATTCAGAGGCGAGCATTGTTAGATGAACTATCATGTCTGCAATGTTTGTCAAGTTGTTGCAGTAGATATTCAGATGGTGTCAGGAGACTTACAACATCCTCAGCAGGACTTTTCACATTAGCTATTTGCATTATGAGTAATGTGAATAAATCAAGAACATTGGCTTTACAGGTGAGATAAGTAACATTGTTATATTTTGTTCTGTTTCCCATCTGAATGTATTAAACAAGGTAGTGTTTACACAGGTTTCATTACGAGTATCTCTACAACGTAAGTGTTTGATTTTTTTCTTAGGAGCAAATCTCGGGAAAAGCGGAAGCTCAGAACGAGTCTCAAGCATCCAAGGATCATATAAAAAAACGCGAATTATGTTGGATTCAAACCACTGAAAGTCGAATCAAACCGAAATCATTTCTTTCGATAGAGTCTTCCTTAGGTTTGCGATTCGGTTATGAAACACCTCTGATCGGATGATCAGGCTATTGAGATTTGCACTGCAGAATGGGGTGTATAACCTGCATACCTTTTATGACTAGTATATTTTGCAAAAAGTGAAATAAGGAGGCTACGGCCACCTTTCCTCAGATGTTCGAGTGAATGAAGGTGAGTAGTCGATGACTGGTCATCAGCCAAACTGACCTCTGTTGAACTAAGTCAGGCCGATGCAATGAGTTCTTTGGTGTAGAGCTCTAAGCATGAGAGCAGTATTCCAATGCTGGGAAAACCTGATCCCCATGAAGGAGCTATACATGCTTTGGCGTGAACACATTTTCATCACCAAAAAGGATAACAAATCTTCTGTGCAGCTGACGTGACATTGGTGGAGACGTGTTTGTACCATGTTAAATTGGAAATAATGCCGATTCCCAGGAGAGCAGTTCTCTTGTTCATAATTTGGTTTTTTCGTTCTAATTAAGTATCTATGAGGAAAGTATCTTTTGGAAACCTTGTTGCTTGTGCCTTGGTGACATTAGAAGCTGCTGAATTTTCAGATCCTGAATTGAAAACGATCTCAAGACCTCTTATTTAGGAACAATATTGTTAATTTTATTTCATAATTATGTTTTATTTTCAGCTACTTGCAAAAGTTTGCGAAGAATCTCTGAGTGGCCACTCTGCTGTATCGGAAGCGTTATCCACATTACGATTACGTTTTGGTGAACCCGTAAGATTCAGGTTTTTGGTTGGTATTTTGAATTCTACCGGAGCGCAAGGTGAGCTATTGGTAGCTGGGATGAAATTCATCAATGCCTTTCTTTCATCTGCCCCGACATCCCAGAAAAGGTTATATATACAAGCCGAGCTCGAGCAAGCTGGATTCGATATCGCTGCTATGAAAAAAGTGAGTTTAAGTATTTAATCTTAACACTTAGCTAGCCCTTACTTAGAAACTGAACTTATTGTACTTACGTTGTAACATTAGGTTAATAATATGAAAGTTTTCATCACCATATATATTTTATGATAGGAAACTTTCTTATACATTGAATAATGAAATTTCTAGTTTATTTTACTAATTTATACAGAATCTTCTATGGATTGAGACACTGAATTCAATAATACAGGATTATTAAAATCGCTTGTCTCATCGCATTTTCATCTTTAGTGTAGACGTATTTGTATCAAAATTAGTGACCTAAGGAGTTGTTTATTGACGTGACGCTAATAGCAAGCATCCAAAAAATTGAAAAACGAACAAAAATTTTCTATTTATTTTCTATTTTTGTTCGTATCGAAGTATGTTTGTGGACAAATAATTTTTATATAAAATTTTTTCGTTTTCTGTTGTTCATTACCAATCGAATACTTTTTTCTCTCATATATAATTACTTCGCAATTTGATGATTGTATTTTCTTTAAAATGTTTTAATAATTGTGATAAAAATTTCATAAATTCTGAATATGAATCTATTATATCTCTTAGTCAGGTTTACATGAATATATATTTCTGAAGTTGAATTTCAGTTATTTATATTTATGTAAAATCATTAAAACCTGAAACAAATCTTAGCAAAAACATATCCTTCTTCAATTCCATAGCATTTAATGAATATTAAAGAACTAGTCTTTTCATTCGAAGTTAAAATCTCAATTCCTTTCTTTCATTGCCAGTTCTGTATACTTCAAGTCTAAAAAATAAGAAGTAGTGCTGAAAAGTAAAAAACATTTAATTATACTCAAACAATACCTTATTCGTACGCAAATTTAAAGTTCATGGTGCTTGTTTTGTAAGAGTATGTATTAGGACGAATGGTTTGCTTCATCATATTCAATAGTATAATAATGTATAATGAGGCCTTGCCAAAGGCGTTGTTGGTCCGTGAAATCGCTCTGGTTTTGGTAGAGAATTAATTCCTTCTGTTGGGATCACTGAGATGTCAGATTTTGAAATAGTTATATTCAATTGAACTGAAAATATACCTATGTTGACCAAGTAGCTGCTGTTTCTATAGTTAGCTTCGTTCACTACACAAATAGAATAATATATAAAGTGAACAAGGAAAATTCTTCAATAATTTCAAAGACTAGCAAATAAATTTTCAAGGAAGCTTCAATAATTTGAAAAACTAGCAAATAAATTTTCAAGGAAGCTGGTTATATGTATTTCCTAATAGAATTTCACATTCACAATCCACCAGTGAACTTTAGAAATTTTCAAGTCACCCTGACTCAAAATCTGCATAAAGCTGTTTCGAACTTATTAGATTTCATCAGTGCAGCTCATTTGACTCGGAGTGAAGTAACAAATTTCTAATTGTTCCCCAATACAAATCGTGACCGAGTAACTATCTGGTTAACAACCCAGAGCGCCCCCCAACAAGGATATTGGATTGAAAATTGAGTAATAAGAAAACAACTTGTCTAAATACCACAAAATGAAAATAACTTTTTATTCGACTAGTTTCGCCTGTTACAGCATTATCAAGACTGAATACATAATTGCAAAGACATCGCTTGAAAATATAAGTATTTCGGTTCGGTACCTGGGGGTGGTAAAATGTAATCGATGGGTCCAAGTTATCAGAGATTTAATAGTGGGGAGTGGTTTAAGTCTAACTGGTCATTAAGAAGAATGTAATTATGGGATTTTTGGATCTTGTTTATTTCCATGGCTTCCAGGAAGTTCATTATCATACCTTTATCACAGTAATGAAGAATTTTTGGTTTGAAAGAGGATGAGATGTTATGTTTTTTTGACTCTAGATGTTCCCTAAATGCTGATTGTCCGTTTTTTAGATGTTCTTTTAGCCTGGTTTCAAAACATCTCCCGGTCTGACCTATATATGTTGAATTACATTCTTCACAGTCCGTTCTATAAATTCCTGTTCTCTTCATTGGATCGACTTTTGACATTTTGTTATTAAAATTCATTCTATCCAATCTGCTGTGACTCGAAAAAGCAGTATTCAGATTATTATTTTTAAAGAATTGAATGATCTTCGAAGAGGGGATGTGCGTATAAGGGATGCTCACAAACTTTTGTACATTTTTGTTATTGCGGTATGGTCCATATAATTTCAAATTGATGAAATGTTTCTCTTTTTTCGACATTAAACTATTTATTATTTTTAGTGGAAAATCATTGTTAATACCTATCGCGCGAATCACGTCAAGTTATACCATAAGGTCTTGTTTTGATAAAGGAACCGAAAAAGCCCTATGAGTCATTGAGTTTAGAGCCGCGAGTCGATGGCTAATTGGACTGAAAGAATTATAACTTATGATGGCGTCTGAGAAAGTAGGTTTCCTGAATATTCTATATGAAAATTTATCCTGTTGTTTCGATATTGTTAGGTCGAGAAAATTTAACGAATTATTTTGTTCTGTTTCTACTGTGAACTTGATCTTATCATGTATTTAATTTAGATATGTTAGGTATAATTTAATATGTCGGTCTGTCACATTGAATACAACCAAGATATCATCCACATAGCGGTACCAAAAAATAATATATTTTTTAGATAGATGTGATTCTAATATTGTGGTTTCCATGTTGTCCATGAATATGTCTGCTAATAACGGGCTGAGGGGAGAACCCATAGGAAGACCTGAATTCTGTAAATATATTTTGTTCTGGAATCTAAAAAAGGTCTGTCTCAAAACAACATTAAATAATGTTGAGAATTCTGTTTTTGTTGCTGGAAGTGTTTTTTGTCTTTCTAAGATGTTTTCAATTAGAGGTATACACTCTTCCGTAGGTATGTTAGGGAACATGTTGGAGACGTCGAAGGACACTAATTTAAAATTTTTATCAAAATCAATTTTTTCTAATTTTTGTATGAGTTCTAATGAGTTTTTCACACTATATTTTGGAGAGAAATGAGTATGTTCTTTGAAGGCCGTGTTGAGAAATTTTGAAAGTTTACAAGAAGGAGCTTTCGAAAACGAGGCAACTGGTCTAATGGGTAGGCCGTCTTTGTGTATTTTAACAAGACCGAATAATTCGGGAGGTTCAGAACTCATTGGAATAACTTTTTTCTTTAGGTAAAAGGAATCCATATTATATCTTGATTTTGATAAAAATTTTAAATTAGTGTCCTTCGACGTCTCCAACATGTTCCCTAACATACCTACGGAAGAGTGTATACCTCTAATTGAAAACATCTTAGAAAAACAAAAAACACTTCCAGCAACAAAAACAGAATTCTCAACATTATTTAATGTTGTTTTGAGACAGAACTTTTTTAGATTCCAGAAGAAAATATATTTACAGAATTCAGGTGTTCCTATGGGTTCTCCCCTCAACCCGTTATTAGCAGACATATTCATGGACAACATGAAAACCACAATATTAGAATTAGATCTATCAAAAAAACATATTATTTTTTGGTACCGCTATGTGGATGATATCTTGGTTGGATTCAATGGGACAGACCGACATATTAAATTATACCTAACATATCTAAATTCAATACATGATAAGATCAAGTTCACAGTAGAAACAGAACAAAATAATTCGTTAAATTTTCTCGACCTAACAATATCGAAACAACAGGATAAATTTTCATATAGAATATTCAGGAAACCTATTTTCTCAGACGCCATCATAAGTTATAATTCTTTCAGTCCAATTAGCCATCGACTCGCGGCTCTTAACTCAATGATTCATAGGGCTTTTTCGGTTCCTTTATCAAAACAAGACCTTATGGTAGAACTTGACGTGATTCGCGCGAATGTATTAACAATGATTTTCCACTAAAAATAATAAATAGTTTAATTTCGAAAAAAGAGAAACGTTTCATCAATTTGAAATTATATGGACCATACTGCACTAACAAAAATGTACAAAAGTTTGTGAGCATCCCTTATACGCACATCCCCTCTTCGAAGATCATTCAATTCTTTGAAAATAATAATCTGAATACTGCTTTTTCGAGTCACAGCAGTTTGGATAGAATGATTTTCAATAACAAAATGTGAAAAGTCGATCCAATGAAGAGAACAGGAATTTATAGAATGGACTGTGAAGAATGTAATTCAACATATATAGGTCAGACCGGGAGATGTTTTGAAACCAGGCTAGAAGAACATCTAAAAACGGACAATCAGCATTTAGGGAACATCTAGAGTCAAAAAAACATAACATCTCATCCTCTTTCAAACCAAAAATTCTTCATTACTGTGATAAAGGTATGATAATGAACTTCCTGGAAGCCATGGAAATAAACAAGATCCAAAAATCCCATAATTACATTCTTCTTAATGACCAGTTAGACTTAAACCACTCCCCACTGTTAAATCTCTGATAACTTGGACCCATCGATTACATTTTACCACCCCCAGGTACCGAACCGAAATACTTATATTTTCAAGCGATGTCTTTGCAATTATGTATTCATTTTGTGGTTTTTAGACAAGTTGTTTTCTTATTATTTAATTTTTAATATAAATATGAACTACCACAGAGTTGATTCATCGTCCATCGAATTTAAGGATATTGGAGACTAATAATTCACCGCTTACATTGAAAATGCAGAATACCGTCGAGTGGATACTACTCTGCGTTTGTGGTTCAAAAGCACGCTAACATAATGAGCCCATTGTCTAGAATTTTCCATGAATGAGAATTTTCATTTCCACATTAATAATTGTTCCAGTTATTGTTGGCATCTTATTCAGTATAGCGATACATCACAATAAATAAATACAGAAATGGTTTTTTTCTATTATTAATATTATGAGAAGCAATAATATTATAATCTAACTTATCCCAAATCGAACCTTTTTGTCAAATTCAAATTTCAATTTGGCAACACTGGCCTAGATGCTGTCGTGTCGTGTGGATATCTTGTTGAACTCCCGTCTCATACGAGTACGGGCCTGTATTTCTATGAAATTGCGCCTAAGCGGTCGCGAAAAGTACCCTCCACGGTCAGTACAGGTCATTTCTTTATGGGAATTTCGCCTGTACCCACTTGCATGTATCACCAAAAGCGGCTGTCATACGCCCGTAAATCCCGAAAGTCCATAATCGTGAATCAATTTTACGTTGAATATCTATCATATAATATAAGAAGTGGGTACCTACTTGAAGTATTTAAACGCATTAATATGCGATGAAATACTTGTCTCAAACCAAACCAGATGCATAAGGATATTATAACTAGCATTAACTAGAACGACCGTTTAAACAGTTCATGAATAAATCGATCACTTCTCTTGATAATAGAAGCGAACTCGTGCCATATTGCCAGCGTGACTTTACGTAGATGAATGATCGTGACAGGAAAGTAACTCTTTATTCTCAATGGAAACAATTGGCCCCTTTTTGTAGCATCATATTAGATTTTTAGAACAGTGATTATTACACGTCAAGAAGAAGTGTTTGAAGAAGTCTGACAGTATTCGCCAATGATGTATTTGATCTGACCTCGTCAACGATCAATTTTCTTGAAGACTATAGAGTGAGTAATGATAAATAATATCAATCAAAATGATAATGTAAAGAGCAGACTCGGTTCGTTTTTGGTATATGTTTCATAATAAATATATATTAAAACAATGGATAATAATAACAATTTACTCATTTATTAAAAGAAATAACGCATGACGCACGTTCCGACGGAACTTCACCTTCTTCAGATGCTAACGGCATAATAACTATGTTTCTCAGATATATCGAAAACAAGAAATAAAGAGATGACAAATTGTATAGAAGGGGTAAATACAAGGGTAGTTACAAATATTTATTAGAATAGGAATACCCAATTCTGAACTGCTAGTCAGGTAGTTCGGTAATTTTGAAAATATTGAGAAGGGGGCTTGAAGTATGATCGATTTGGCTATTCAATAGGAGACCGGAATGCTTGTATTTATTTATCTGTAATGATTCTAAAAAATTAAGTTTATTTCACCTCCTTTCAGCATTTAATATTTTAAAATCGGAATTGAATGTGTGATTTTCTTGGATTAAATGGTTTGCATAATGTGAATCCGACTTTTGATTAACAAAGCTACGTTTGTGTTCTGAAATTCTATATTGAAAACTTCTAAAAGTTCTACCAATGTAAAATTTATCACAATCACCACAATTAATTTTATTAACTCCTGATTTATTATCTTTATGAACTTCGGATTTATTATTTTTTATATGATTTCCTAAATTATTACCGGTACGATAAGTAATGTTAATGTTGTGCTTAGATGAGAGAGATTTAAGTTTTCTACTTGAGTTTCCGATGAAAGTGAGGCTGGTATATGTGATATTATTTTTAGTGAGGGGGTACATCTGGCTAATCGCATTCACATGAACAACTTTTTATCTATCATATTGTCTATTATTATGGGATCATAATTATTATTTACGGCAATTTGTTTAATTATATTTTTCTCTATGTTAAAATTGGAGTTTGAAAGTTGAATATTTACTAAACGATGTACCATACTATTGAAAGCTGCCATTTTGTGTTGGAATGGATGTAGGGAAGTACTATGTATGACGCTATCAGTGTGTGATGGTTTGCGAAAAATTGAAAAATTATGTTTGTTATCTACTTTTGTTATTTTCAAATCCAAATAGTTAATTGAGTTATCTTTTTCCATCTCTAAAGTGAATTTTATATTAGAGTGTAAAGTGTTAATGAATGTTTGAAAGCAGTCAAGTTGCCTAAGAGTATCAGTGAAACAACAAATAATATCGTCCACATATCTAAACCAATAAACGAATTGCCGACTAACAGGGTGATTATGAATTAACTGTTCCATAGTGTTCATTAGTTAATTCATTATATTCATCCATTTTCAAAGTACAATAATTCGAGAATTATTTACTAGAATTTAAGATATCATTTTTAACTTGTCAATTAGGTACTTAAGAGATTCTCATATTCTGATTTAGTACCATCAAACTTTTCCAAGAGTTCCAAATATGGAAACAGTATCTCGTAGCTCTAAATTAATAAATCTTTATTGTACCAAGTTTTACATGAAATGATTTTTTTGCAGAATGTCATAGGCAACTCAGAAATTACTGACAAAATATTTGATGAGCTTCAGCGTTGGGAGAAGAATCATATTGATGTTGAAACGTTGACAATACGATCAGAAACAGCAGAAAAGGAAAATGATTCTCTTAGAGACAAAATACTACTCCTTGAAAGAAAAGTGCAGGTAAGCTTTAAACGAAAATAATTCGAAAGTTTAGTTCTACTCAGAATAATATACTAACGTATTCAGTAATACTAAAAAATCGGCCAAGTGCTAGTCGGACTCGCGCACGAATAGTCAATGATACGGAACCCTATCATTGACTATGCCCCCCTTAAATATTTATTTTATTTTAATTTTATTATTTATTGTTGAAGTAAAAGTACAACTGAGTACTTTGTTAATATTTTAAGTGTTTACCTATCAAAACTACATTTAATTTCGACATCAAATTTGCGACGTTATAAAAAAATATTTGAAACCTCCTTTCACAAAAATGACAAAGGTTAGTTCATACCTACAAAAAGCATTTCTTTAGCATCAACTCAATGTATGAATAAATGTTCAACCCTCCACAACAATTGAGATGGCGATTGGTGAAGCAAAATTCTTCCAAAACTCTTTTTTTTAAACTCGGTTGTTTGTAATCCATTTCTTCGTGTTTCATCACTGGTTTGAAATATTTTCTCTTATACATTTCCTCGCCACTCTTTTGCTCATAATTTGTAAACATTATTTCCTTTCAATCATTCAATAGTTTGATACTTTTCTGGCTGTAGAGGCAAAGAAAGACAAACACAAATTTTCAAAAGGAAATTATATCTTCTCCGGTTTCAGATATTTCATTTTGACATGTTCCTGTTCAACGAGGTTCTGATGTATGATTTTTTTCAGCGAAAAAATACTCTCTCATTACCATAACTATCACTTTCAGTTTGAATTACATACTGCATTTCTGATTTTGGCAATTGACTTCTCTAATTTCTGTATCCCACCTGCTTGAAGAAAAACCGGAACTGTTGGAAGCCCCCTGTATTTTACACATCTCATTCATATTTTCAGATTTTGCAAGAAGAGAAAGGTATCCTCATATCTCTGGAACAATGTCTGAAAGATAGATGCAACGAACTGCAGACAGAAGTGAGCTCGCTTAGATCTACAGAATCACTTGATAAAGATTACTTTGTTAATAAGGGTGAGTCAATGAGTGAAAAATCACGTCTGAGTCTCAATTTACGGCCACGGTCACTCAACAGTATTTAGCTGATTGCGATATTCACTCAATTTGATCAGTTAAAATCTGCAACAATTTTTATTTGTGTTTTTTTTTTAAATATTTTGTTGGATGTAATAAATGTTACATGTAGATGTTCTTATTTCAATTATTATTGTTGTTAGATCTTTCTGAAGTATTATCATTCATGTCTTCATTGTTTCAGGAGATATATCTAAAACAGATGATGAAGGTATATCGTCTTCTGAGCGGAGTTCATCACCAGAGGGAGATGCTATAGAGCAAAAGCAAGCCAGCTACGAATTATATAGAGCACAATGTTGTACTTTATCACTAAGCACTCCAAAACTTCTACCCGATGAACCTAGAACTACATACGATGAAGAAGAAACAACTATCGAGGAAGTAATGGAAGATTTCCAGAACATTATAAATAACGCTGAATCTGAGAATTTCACGAAGGATCAGAAGAAAAAAGAGTTAAGAAGAAAATATCTAGAAGAAGCTCAAGTTGCCGGTAAAATACAAATTGAAATGAATCCTCCCAGACTTGACGATTATTCGGTTATCAACGAAAAAGAAACATTGAAAAGTAATAATCCACAGTCCCCAAGAAAATCAAAGAGTCTTGTACATTTATTCACATCAACGTCAGGTTTCCAATACGAAAATATAAAGAACAAAGGATTATATTTTGGGAATGTGTACACAAGCGATGATGATACTGACTCTTCTCTGAGTAACTATAGATGGAGGATTAGTAACATTGAAAGGCAACCAGCTATTGTGTCGTCTACAGAAGAAAACGGAGTTAGTTTGACGATAAAAGATAACACCATAAGTTGTCAGGATCAAAGTTTCGATAGACCGGATTCTAGAAACAGTGTCAATCTCTCAGAATCTTTCAGGATAGCAGGTGACACCGATTATCCTGCAGGAAGTGTTACTTCGTCTCAATTATCTAATACACATGTAACCGTAAGTTGTCAGAAAAACAGCTATAATTTCGACGATTTCAATAATCAGAGGATGAAATCAAAAAGTTTAGATCGCATAGATGATGGGCTTGAGACAATGGTGGATATAGTTGTATCCGATCCAAGAACTAGCAAATATACTCCAACGCGAACTAGAAGTGATTCAGGTAATGTTACTTCGATATCTCGAAGTATATCCCATGTGTTTGTCAATCCACCAAGGGAGTTCCGTAATAGAGTTAACAGTTACTCGGAGGAGAAACAGAAAATGTTCTTACCAAAATTAAGGGATCAATTTGAGGTACCCTACTACTTTCCGAGGGTCCAGGAAAAGCTGAATAACGCGAATTCAACCTTTTTGATCAAGCGGGGGCATACAAATGCGGGACTGTACTCGGGTCAAGTTTATGCGGATAATGTAGTGAGTAGAAAGGAGAGCAGATCCACTAGAGATAGTTTACCGATTTTCACATCGGTCAGTACAAGTAGTAGTAGGGTAACTGACTTACCATCCGGTCTGTATTAATTACTTATATTTTTCAATTTTTTGACTAGTTCTACAGTTTGAATTATTTTGGAATATTATTTCTACAATTTTTACAGAGTTAATGATCTGACTTTGAAACTTTTTATCTACATTGTTATTGAAATTCCAGTTACGATAGACATAGTTCCAATGTGATATAAATGCCCCTCATTTTAGGCAACCTGAATTTTTTCGACTAAAATTACAAATTTCAGTAATATTTTATTTTCAATTAAACGCAGGATATATCAGTATCATAAAAAATTCAAAGAAAAATCTAGGTATCTAAATAGGATTAGTTTTATTCAGTAAGATATAAAATAATTAACTAAATAAGTTTCATTTAAGAACAAAACTGTGAAATATCATAGCTCCTTCTTCCTTATATTATAATTCCAACCAGTTTTCATTTTGTTGTACTTAACATTTCTATTTGTATATGATTTGAGAAGCAATGGGACGATTTGACTAGAAAAATCTTTCATTTTTTCATCACTGTCTAAGAATAGCTCAATCAATATATTTATAGAGGTACTATCAATTCATATGTATATACCAGTATATACGAAACAACAAAGTTATCTTTAATGGTTTTATGAAATCTAATTATTTATTAGATTTATTTGAAAAACAATTGATACCACAGAGTATATTTTGAGGTGATATATATTGAGGATTTAATAAAATTACTGAATGAAAATATTCTAACCTGGATTTTCACTTTATGCTCAAATATATTGAAGAACAATATCATGAATAATTAGACTATTTAATAAACTGAATGAACTTTTGAGTGACCCTCGTATATTTGAGAATTAATTTGTTTTGCGTGAAAAAAGAAAAAACCGAATTGTCAAGCTTGTTGAGCTAAAAATGATAACTTAATGCTTTGTACACAAATATATAGACATATAGCTTTTTTATTGGAATTAATTTATGCTAATCTATGTTTTATATTTCTGATAGGCATTACATAAAACAAAATGTTAGTTGAAATATTTCACTGAAAATTTAAACTTTGCTTTCTTTCGAATTATCCAATCTTTTAGAGACAACCAACAGTGATGAAAAAATAATAATTATTTCCCAAAAATACTATTAATATTTTAATATCAAGATATAATTCTTAGAAGATTGTGCAATATTATTTTATAGAGATATTTTTTTACCACAGCAGTAATCCGCAGCAAGTGTGGAATTTGTTTCAAAAATACTGAGGTGTTTTGTATAATATTTTTGACACATAAATTAAGATGCTTTTAAAAATTTAGTTAATGAATTGTATATAATTTTCAAATATCAGATCATCAAGAATATGAATGGTAGTGGTGCAAGGGTAACTAATTGTTTGGATAGTTCTTCCATCTAAAATCAGTTAGACAAGTTGATATTTAATGAAAATGTTTAGTTATGGTATAATTGATCTCTATTTCTTTCATTCATGTAATATAATTTATTGAGAAAAGTGTAATAAAAATAATTTTATTTGGCATGATTATTTCAGGTTTTATTTGAATGCTAATATAGTGAGCCATAATAATAAAAATGTGCACCTTATATAGAATGAGCTGCATACCAAACGATATGAGGAAATAGCTAAGATTGGAAACTTAGGCCTTCCAATGAGTCAGTTAGAGTGAAACAGTTGGCTTGATGGGACTAAAACTACTATATTTACTCGAAATATACCGGGTGTCCACGGAAGGTGGCTCGCCCATATAACCTTTTTGTTTTCGGAGATAATGAAATGAAATTTAGAGGATCTGTTTAATGCATAAAACTGCATTTTTTGACAAGCAGCTCAACTGCATGCAACTTCCGGTTTCACCGGAAGTGACATAAACTTTAGATTTTCAAATGGGACACCTGGTATATTTTAAGTTTTTTTATCTCCATATGACATTTAAACTACAACCATGTATTATTTGTTACTTTTTGTAACGGTTTTTTTATTTTTTTTCGAAATAAATTTATATTCTAGAGGGCTATGGATGCGATCAAACAACGAATATCGGTCCTAAAATGTTTGTCAAAATACAACTTTACTGTTTCCGATCAAAATGGTTAAGCTATGTGATGTTTAATTCTGAAACTGTTATTAATATTTTTTTCAAATGGTAACATGGTGGCTCGTCGGGTTAAAAAAAAAATAATTTCACTACGATTAATTTGAAACCGCACTCTAGGTATTAGGCAGAAAGAAAACTTTCAATGAAACCCTGAAATCCCATAACCTTAGAACTTTCTTCAAATGAAGAATCTTATTGATATTAAAATAACATTTGAAATCATCGAGTAGCCTGTGACCAACACAAATGAAACAAAATAAGTCCGAAGCTACGCCCACAAATCTACGTCCCAGGGCGGTAAACGCATCTATAGCCATCTAGAATAAATATTTGTTTCGAAAAAACAAATGAAACAACGATTACAAAAAGTAACAAATGATACATGGTTGCATTCTAATTGTCATATGAAGACAAAAGAACAGAAAATATACCAGGCGTCCAATTTAAAAACCGAAAGTTTATATCACTTCCAGTCAAACCGGAAGTTGCATGAAGTTGAGTTACTTGTCAAAAAATGCAGTTTTATGCATTAAACAGATCCTCTAAATTCCATTTCATTATCTCCGTAAACAAAAAAGTTATAGGGGCGAGCCACCTTCCGTGGACACGCGGTATGTTTCGTGATATTGAACTTTCATCAATAGTTTTTTAAACGTTTTGAAGATGTGACCATTTACCTATTAAAGCTGCTAACAGGTCTGTCCTCTTCCCTCTGATCAATAAATACATTATCTCCTGATAATTTAAATCTATAAGATGGTTATTCTTCATGAAATGTTCTGAAATTCTAGTGACGTTCTAGCTTTGGACAATTTAGTTTTCATTTTCATCCAATCAAGGCTTCTACCAGTTGAACCAATGAAATGCATCACAATCCATATATTCCAATTTATGGACACTATATTTTTCACAGACTGTTTGTCTGACCTTATTATTGACCAATATGACACCAAAGTTTTTTTATTCGTAATAAAAGTTCATAATATTGTATTTATTAAAAATATTGCAAATTTTGTACCTTAACTTCGGAACAAATTTAACATAACGAAAATTGATCCATCTAGATTCTTAATGTTCGAATAGGTATGCTTGAGGAGCAGTTTTCATTATTTTCAGAAAATAAGTCAATTATGGACTCTTCAAACCTAGCCCTCTTCGCTATTTATTCAAGCATTTTCAGTTTTTTTTTCAAATTTACATCTTTTAACTATACCTCTGTAAAATAAAAGATCTATGAGCATAAAGATAACCCCATTAAGTTGAGGTTGCAAAACCTGTTAATGTACGAATATCCTGAAATATATATATATATATATATATATATCAATATATATATATATATATATATATATATATATATATATAATTATATATACCTATATATATATATATATATATATATATATGTATATATATATATATATATATATATATATATATATATATATATATATATATATATATATATATATATATATATATATATATATATATATATATATATATATATATATAGCAATTTTGGTAGAATTAAGCCTAGTATTTTACTTTGGTTGGTTTATAATTTTAACAATGTTCCACCAAGTGGTAAGCAGGCAGACATTTGACGTGTTTAAAGGTTTTTCAGGAGAATTAATTCATTGAGAATTGTATAATAAAACAATGTAGTTATCATTTATTCGAGATATCTACATAAATATTGTTAGCAGATTATGAACAATGACTTCAAATACAATACGGCGTTCTTTTCAATCTAATTGAACTTATTATTTACAAAGATACTCAAGAATATAAATGAAAACACCCCTATAATATATTGTATAATCTGATTCAATAACCGACTTGAAATTTGATATAAAGTTTCGGTTTTTTTTGTTACTAGATAGTGAGATAAGATTAAAAGTTTCAAACTTTTCTAAAACTAGATATTCAGTGAGTTTACTCGGAAATTTTTTTTCAGAATATTTGATAAAGGAAATCTATCCTTTTGAGTAGTGATTTCTTAAACGAGAGATGATATAAAAATAATCGAATGTAAATTAATATATTATTGTAAACTTCATCAAGGTACATGAATTGGAATCATCGATATACACAGCGTTTGTAGAAAAAAACTACAACAAAAATTAGAATAATAACGGCCATCATGCTTAAAAGAAATCAAGAATTTTGTAATCTCGGAGATTTTGAGTAGGTGATCGAAACTTTTTGACTCTACTGCGTTCAAATATTGAATTGAGCAAAGTATAACACATTGATATCCAGTCGTCTCTTTCATAAATTCAGTATTATTATCCTATCAATGTAGTAACCTGAATACACTTGTGTATAACAAATTATTAATATAAGAACTTTGTTTAAAAGTGTATAAAATTAAATTTTATTTTAAAAGAGCAGAGCGCTTTCGACTATCGTCATCATCAGTGCATCCTGAAAGTAAATACTCTAATTGACCAAAAGTTAGTAAATAATATAATAAATTGGCCATGTGGACATGATTGAAGACATGTCCACATGGCCAATTCATTATATTATTTACTTGAATTTACGTTAGTGGATTAATCCTAAATGTTTGTAACTGAGTTTGTTAACTCTTGTATATGTTTTCATCTCTGATTGATGTCTTTCTGTTACCTGACTAAGTGAGTACTCTAAATTTAAGAATTTTTATTTTTCCAAATTTCTCAACTAATTTATTAACATCAATTTAATTTCATAACTTTTGGTTCAATTAGAGTATTTACTTTCAGGATGCACTGATGATGACGATAGTCGAAAGCGCTCTGCTCTTTTAAAATAAAATTTAATTTTATACACTTTTATACAAAGTTCTTATATTAATAATTTATTATCCTATTGTTATAAGGAACTAATCCTTACAGTAGGATTATAAATTGCCATATTCACAATAACTGATTTTGCACACTAAAACTTTAAAAAAAAAGCGTGAGCAGCAAAGCTTATCATCACTGAGGTCGTACTTTGACAGCGAAATGCAAACGAATTGAATTATATATTGAAAAATCATGCTTTACTAGCACACCGAATTGGAAAGTTCGAAATAATTTATTTTATTGAAAAAAGTGCATCGTGGTTGAGAAACAAAGTTGAAACCAATAAAGGAACGTACCTAATATCAACTTAATCCACGTACCGAATTTCAACTGTCTATTGTAAAAAAAACATTCGCGAAATGCATCGTGTACTAATAGCGAAGCAGGTCGATATGCGATTTGAACGGAACAACCTCCGCGCGGGACAGCGCGACTGAGAAAAATGGTTGAATCTACTCAAAGGCAATTCCTCAACATTATAACAATCTACGTATCAAGTTTGAACCCTCTAACTTAATCTGCAAAAGCTGTGGACTGTAACAAATTTTCAAAAACCACGAAAAAACAGGAAAAATAGATGTAAAATTGACGGCGGTTGCAGAAATTCTCCTAAATTTTGATACTTTCGATCTGCAACGAAAATAATCCCAGGAACTATATATATATATATATATATATATATATATATATATATATATATATATATATTCATTTGGATTGGTTTTGTATCTGTATATTAATCCAACTTGATTAGTCATTTAATATCTGTTATACCACGAAAAATTCCAACAATATATATTAATAAATATATATATATATATATATATATATATATATATATATATATATATATATATATATATATATATATATATATATATATATATATATATATATATATATATATATATATATATATATATATATATATATATATATATATATATATATATATATATATATATATATATATATATATATATATATATATATATATATATATATATATAGATATATATATAACTTTTTGATAATTATTAGCAATAACAGGTAAAAATCTCATGTTGTTTAGAGTACTCCCTGTAATAATTGTAATAAATCATATATAGGACAACCTTTTCAAAATTTAGAAGAAATATTAAAAGCACACAAATATACCAAAACACAAACCACAGCACTAAAGGAACATAAAAACAATGAGAATCATAATTTCAACTTCAATAACACAAAAATTTTAGAAATAGAAAAAGATCAAAAACGCAGAGAAATTTTAGAAATGTTACATATTCAAAAAAATTTAAATAAAGTCGCAAATGATAGAACAGATATAAGACATTTAAGTTCAATATACGCAGATTTAATTCTTTAATTTTTCTATGAAAGAACATAAATCAAAACAAAATAATTCAACAAACAAACTCTAACCATATCAACTCATCTTCTTAGACGAAATTAAAACATCTAGAATTTTCAATTTTTTCAAAAAGAAAGAATTTAGAACATGTGATCTCCAAAATCACAAGTAATGTCTTTTTAAAGACAACAATCAAATATTTCAAACCAATTTTGTACATTACGTGGGTGAAGGTTTCTGTGGTTCCCTTCCCATCTAATATCATTATACCTTTCTGGTGATATTGGACTAAATAGCACGTAATTAATAACTGAAGACGGCCACAGCAGTAATAAAAAATTTTTGAAAAAAAGATGAATAGTACCCTATTCTTTGACTTTTCAAAATCAAAATAATTTGAACCTATTTCGAACATCACGTGGGTAAAAGTTTCTGTGGTTTCTCTTACCATCTAATAATAACAGATTTGAATGTTAATATTGGACTGAATAGCACGTAATAAATAACAGAGAACGGCCACAACCGAAAAATTTTGAAGAAACATAGTAGTCTTTTTCAACTATTCAAATATTTTCAAATCAATAAATGTCAGAGAAATTTCAATTCTTCAAAAGTTTTGATAAAGCCACGAACGTCGTGACGAAACGTCAACTTTTTAATAAAATCGAGTTTTTTGAGATTCACAAAGTTTTTTTTATCCGTTTTATACCTCCTACACCACGATTTTCGATATATATATATATATATATATATATATATATATATATATATATATATATAAATTTATAAATACATAAATATATACATATATATATACATATATATATATATATATATATATATATATATATATATATATATATATCAGACAGGAAAATTTATCGAAAATCGTTGTGTAGGAGGTATAAAACGGATAAAAAAAGCTACTACCGCACCTGACAGCTTTCCTTTGATACACTGCAATAGTATGTATTTTATGGAATAAAAAACGACTAAAAATATTATAAATTGATCGATTCCCATTTACGACTACTTACAAGAAAATTGAGCCTTGAATCTATAATACTTTCTTCATTTTATCTACAGCTATTTTTTCAGGAAAGCGATGTGACGACAATGCTACGTAAAAATCCAAAACAAATTTGATTTTTATTTTAAAGGTTGCTAAAAAATTGATTGTCAAAAATTCATCTAGTTGAATCTGAAAAAATAGAACTCCGAATTTTGGAATTGATCATTTACTTATTGCTGAAGTTATAAGATATATGAGACATTTGAAATATGAAATATAATATGAGATTTTCTTAAGCTTTCTGCTGGTATGATTGAATAAATCATAAAATTATTCCTCAAGATGAAGTACCTAATATTGCAAGAGTAAAGTGACATTCATTCAAATCAAGTAAATGTTGGATATCGAATATCTATTAGTCAGTGTGGATAATTTTCCAAAAAGCTTTCAGAGAAAAGCAACTTTTAAAAAAATGTCTTGAAAGAAATAATTTGGAAATTTTTAAACTGAAATATAACTGTAGTGTTAATTAAATTGGCCGAACTCTTTCGCCTTTTTCTCAATTATTTTTACAATGATTCCAGTGGCAGGATAATTCCTATTATACATGAAAGATTAAAAAATTAAAGGTGATTTGATTACTGGACTCCTCATTGTTGCCCATTTATTTTCTTGTTATAGAGAATTTATTTTATTCATATGATTCACTTGAATATGTTATGAAAATGTATATTATATTTAATTCCATTGAACATTGTCAGGAGTATCAATCAAAAATAGCTGAATACTTCAATGTTATAGCACCTTTCACATATGTTACTACTTATGTGCTTAACCAAGAAATATAGATACCAGATGATTCCAAATGCATATGACAAGATTGAATATATTTAGACTGAGGAATTTGAATTGTAGTTGATTTGAATAATATATGTATACCTATATATATATATATATATATATATATATATATATATAGATATATATTTATATGAATATATATAAATATATATATATATATAAATATATATATATATATATATTAATATATATATATATATATATATATCTATATATATATATATATATATATATATATATATATATATATATATATATTTATATATATACATATAACTAGGTATATATGAAAATTGTCTTTCTTTGAACGTATTTGCAGATAATATATAAATTTTATATATTTAAATATATATTTACATATTCTCCGCCAAAAAGTTTGAAGAAAGTTCTTTCTTTTGAATCAATTTTCAATGAATAACGATTTCAAAAAGTCCATTTTCTTCATTCTTCAAGGCTCAGAAAAATCGAAAACAAGTACCAAATCAAGTTACAAATAATGATTCAAAAACACAACAACATACTAAAGATTTTAGTATATACTCAGATCCTGCCGACTACATTGAAAATATAGTAATTTATCACCTGAATAGATCAACATGTCACTAATATTCACTTTACGGCTAAATTATCATTCATATTGTGGACCCATATCCTTTCATACCATTATAAAAGTACACTATTTTTGAAATATTATTAAACATCTTATAAGTGAATAAAAATAACCTGAGGTGAGCCATGTGTTTATTTTCAGTAGCCATATATATATATATATATATATATATATATATATATATATATATATATATATATATATATATATATGTATTTGCCTATGATGTAGTGTATTATTTGTCCATCAAGAGCAATAACAGTTTTTTCATCTTTCCAAAATTTTGACAAAATTTAAGCAAATTACTAAATAACTTTATTTTTTCTTCGAATAGTTATTTCAATATTTAATAATTACAGAAAATATTCAAATAAATTGGTCCCATTCTGCATTCCCCAAACTGATACCGTTTTCAAGTTGAGTAGTTTTATTAAATATAATGGTCAATCCAAATCTGATAAAATACTATATACAATTTAGTAATTCCATTTTAACATGTTCCGTTTATTTAAATACGACTAAGTGAGTAGATTCCTATTTATTAGTTTATAGAATATTAAGATAGTTACTATAGTTAAGATTGCATTGGAACAATTTCATATTGTAGATTGAATATTTAGAGCCTCAATATATTGAGATTGTGAAAAATATTGTATTTAAGTTGAATTTCATTCGGATGAAACTGAAACTTTTTTACATCAACAATTATAGTTGAATAGCCTATTGTATTTATTAATATTGCATATCCCTATTTGAATTAATTTTATTGAAATTGATGTGATGCTATAAACATTCAAATTACATTATTCGAAATATTTTATACATTTTCTAATCTAACCGTACAACTTCTTGAAGCATTGGAAAAATTAATAATAGTTTTTCATGCATCCAGAAATATCATCATCCACATAAAACTGAGAAATAATTCCTGATATTTGCATCTTTATGAAAAAAATTACGATGAAAAAAGGCACTTTGCAAAAAATCCTTTCAATGTTGCTTTTTTTTCAGTGAAATGGTTAAATATACTTGGCTAAATTGATGTTCTAAATATCTAGTAAAAAATTATATTTGGTATAGAACTATGGTCAAAATATTCTAGATATGTCTACTTTTATTTTTTCAGACTATTATTTCCTGCCTTCTGAGAATTGAGAGACTTCAGCTTCAAAATGAAAAATATATTTAAATCAGAACAATATATTACAATAGTTTGTTGCACATATTCATATATTTGATTGATGATGCCTTTAATATGAGATTTCGAAATTAATGACAAAATATCGAAAAGACACAATATTGTATACATTGAAATGATGAATTGTTTGAAACATGATAGTTGATAGTTATGAAATTATTGGAAAATTATATTGACTATGATTACTGTAATCAAAAAAAATATTACCTATAATAATAAATACATTCAACACCGATGTCAGTCATACATAGGGGACGTACCTAGGATGAATAGTCCAAAATTGGAATAAACAAATAAAATAAGTTCTACTCAGGTGTGGGATGTTCTGAACTTCAATAGATAGTATATAATTAATTTCAAAGACCTTAACCGGTCACCAACAGTTTGCATTTCGAAATTGTAGGAAAATTTAGCGGGTTTTCTTTATGCAGTGGGCTATAATACTAGCATATATTTTACGATTAATATAGAATATAACATTTTCTTTATATCTGCTATATATCATTGCTATTTATAATATTCATTAATTTTCGTCATCTACCTAAGTGAACTAGTATTTTCTCATTTGTTCCAATTTTTGTCAGTTTATCTTGAGTGCTGAAAATGTAAAACTGAAACCGATCGTCTGAAAGTATTCATAATCAAAATATAATTTAATATAGTTAATTTAATTTCACAATATTCTCAAATTATATCATTTTTGGATAGCAATATGACTCTCGTCAAGCAATCAATGTGCCATCTGAATAAAATGAAAATATATACATTTCAATGGCAGATGAAACTATACGATTGACATTAGGTGCTGAATTTTGACAATGAACTGTTCCTGATAATGTGAATCAACAATTACTGACATATTGGACATGAACAAATGTAACTGAATAATCATGAAAATAAAAATACTTTTCGTCAATTTCCACACAATATATTCAAAATATAGTTAAAACTTGTTTCAACTATTACATCATTGTCAAGTAAATGTAGACATATAAAGTCAAATTATTTGTATCTCACTTTTAGAGATTTAGGAGTGGAGAGGAGTCAATGTCTAATTGGTTTTTTTTTAACTCAAGGGGCCTACAATTTAACGCTGGTTCCGAATGGCCAATAGGCTTGAATCTAAGTCATAACCATATATTAATTATTAAACCACTAAATTCCGGACATACACACAACACCCAAGAGCACGGTGGGTCTCGAACCAACAATCCTCGGCTTATAAGCGATATAGGTACCTTACCGCTGGGCTACCGAGGCCTTCGTCTAATTGGTTATTTACAGTTTGAAATTCTCGGTTTTTTCTAAGCTTGTTAATTTCCAAACTTCCCAACAGATTCAATGTGCTTCCTTTATTGCAAATATGTTCAAGTTTTAGATCTTCTATTGTGATTTTATGTCTTGTAGTTTTAATATGATCGAATAACGCAGATTTATTATAGGACGAAATATGTTTTTCAAAATAAGATTCAGAAATTTTGCCTGTTTGTCCAACGTAAGCCGTTGTGTATTGGCCACATTCAATTCTTTAAACCCCAGATTTTTTATATTTGAATGTTTTTTGTTTGGCATTAAATAATAGTTTGCTTAAGTCCAATACACTTGAAAAGGATGTTGTAATATTAAATTTCAAAAAGTAGTTGCAAATATTATTTAATAATTGGCCAATAATAATTAGATTTCAACTCCTCTCCACTTTCAAATCTTTAAGGGTTAGATATAAATAATTTTACTTGATATTTATATTCAAATAAATCGAAGATATATTCAAAATGCATTATGCACCAAATTTTTGAGAATACTGGATTTCGTAATTTTGTTGTGGAAATAATGTTATTTTAATGTCACACATCTCATCTCTTCAATATATTTTTTAATTTCAAGGAATTATATTGATAGACCAGTTATTTTAGTAGTGATTTTCATTTAATTTTATTAAATTATGAGTAATGATATGTTTAGTCAAGATGTTAACTGTTTTTCAGAGTATCATCATACACTATTATCATCTGCAGTTAATTGCTCTAGTCCAATTTATTAATTCACAATAATAAAGAATATTTCATGTTGAAACTGAATATCTTCTCACTACTGAGTGTAAAATTATTCGTTCAGTTGATTGTAACAATAACGAAAATAATTCATTTCTCTTAAATTTCTCAAGTACATTCAGAACAGGTATAAATTGGAAAAAAACTGTGAAATTCTATATCTAAACTATCTGGCAGCATTCACTTGGGCGACTTTAAAGTTGTTGTATAAGTTTGACCCGTTCCCTCTGTGATTTTTACTTGCGATGGAGTGAAATCCAATTTCGGTTTGCAGATCACTAACGCAGGATTTGAGTCTAAACCAACCCCGTTTGGATTTAGGGAAGCGAGAACAGCTACACCTGTAGGAGTAGAATATATTTATTAGATAAGTGAGACAAAATTAATTTGAATGTTGATTTTGTTCATGTTCCAAATTCTATAGGGGAGACCGGGTACAAAAGTAACGGCGGGCCGAAAGTAACAAATGCTCTGTAGGTTTAAAGAATTGTCAAAACACCACATAGCTGCTGTCAGGTGATAGCCAGTGGCGCCACCTTCAGTTGCATTCGATCGCCACTCGCGCCACGCACTGTTAGATCGTGTGAGAGGACGCTACGTGATTTCACAAATCAAAAGTAAATTTTTTGACGTTTACTTATTTAATGTTCATATACTATTGAAGGGGTGATATAAATCTGAATATTTACATATTGATACTCGATTAGATTGATTTTACAGTGCTTAAATTCGTTTTTGTCTAGCATGCTCCGTTTCAAGGTTATCTTTCATGTTCTAACAAAAATGCTGTAGGGTACAAAAGTAACGCAGCCCTATGGGTACATAAGTAACATGTTACTTTTGTCCCCGTATTGATTTACTCGAAGTAAACTTTTTATGTGTGTGTGTTTATTTCAACAAAATGCCGCGACAACGCATAATAACCACCGCACGAATAACAGCTAACATGCAAGTCTATCGAAAAGCGGCTGAAGAGCATTTTAATGATAGGAAAAAAATTAGAGCCATGGCAAAAAAATTGAATGTCTGCTATTGCATAGATATATAAAAAAAAATTTAACCTAGAAATACTAGCGCAGTTGTAGACAAGGTAAATAAATTTGACGACGAATATTGCTTCTACCTCGTTTGTTTAGAAAATTTTAGCAATAGTCGATTGAATGAGCAAAGTTTACATTGTTTCGAATGCAAAATGTGGTCTCATAAGTACTCAATGCGTCAACGAATTATGTGTGCCATAATTGCGAGTCTGAATAGAGAAGACTGACACTGAATTTTCCAATAAATATTTTTTGATTAAATATGTCATATCATATTCATTAAAAACCCCTTTGCCCTGTTACTTTCGACCCACAACGTGTTACTTTCGGCCCGCCAACGTGGTCGAAAGTAACAAATGACAAATTTTCTTGAAGTTTCTGTGATTCATGCAAAATACACAATAATAAGGTAATTTAAGATGATAATGTATAGAACATAAACGGAATTTATGTATGGCTATATCAATTTCACCGAAATAATAACATCTAACGAGAAACCAAGGCGAAAGTATAAAATGTTACTTTTGTACCCGGTCTCCCCTACATATGGGACATTATTGTTGATAATGAACACACAGAAGTGATAAGGTTATCTGACCTCATGAGATAGTATAGGTTCTATATAAGGTCTTTTATGAGAATATGAAAAATTAAATTAATCAAAATGTAAAGCCCTCATATATTTCTTCAATTTCTTCAAAGATTTTACATTGATACTAGTAAATAATGAACACTATCATTATTTCATTGAAATTATAAATCAGAAATTAATGTGATTTATACAACTAAGTTCAGCATTTTTGTTCTCTTCAATAATTCGGAACATGAACGAATTATATGTCGAATAAAAACAATGACTAATTTCAAAATTTCAACATTTATAAAACCCAGAAGCAGAACACCAATTATTTCTAAAAGTCCATTATATCTAAACGACATTTATCATGCTACAGTATATTGAGGACTCCAAACGTGCAAGGATTTAATCAACTATAATACCTAGTTCCTTTCTATTAACTTCGAGATACATCAAATAAACAATTCATATTAATTTCAAGCTACTTCCACATTTAGAAACAACACATAGTTAGGTTTTAAGTAAATAATAATCTCAAGATATTGTAAACTTTTTAACTTTAGTTTTCATTTTAATTTAATTGTCAATGTCTGTTTTTACTCAGTTTAACGTCAAATGTCCATATCTTAGCAGGTATTGGAAATCTTGCGAGCTAGTGTGCGCGAAACCGTTTGTTCAATCGTTTAGACCACAGCGGCTGATTCAATATATCTCTTTTATATGTAAGTTTTAGTATTGCATACAAGAATGTTAAATACTTCATAAGCTGAAGTGAATACTCAAAGTATATTCGTTTGACTAAAAGGTGATTGTTATTTAGACGTCCCTCATTGAATAAAATGTTTTATACAGTATTACTGTAGAAGACATATTCTTTGCTCCACATACTACCTAATATGTGTAAAGTTCACAATTTTATGGAAAATTTGATGAAATCGCTAGAAGTTGTCGATATATTTGTCTATGTGGTTTATATTTCAACGTATCTGTGTTTCACATGATGCTTGAAGTGTAGTTGAATGATCAAAAAACTCTAAAATTATAATTCATTAAAATCATATTATGCAGAATGTAATTCAAGCTACTTTGGAACGAGTGAAACACATCTCTGATAAAAAAATTTCAATATTAAGTTTAAGTTGCATTATACAAATGAAGACCGGAAAATAGCAATCGAATTTCAGTTACCCATATTATTAAAAAGTGAAATTTCAATTGAAATTGAAATATTACATTTTACAATTTTGATCCATTCTGAAAATTTTATAGCAATTTTTGATAATTCTCTAGATAGTTGAGATGAATGAATCTTCTAGGTAAATTAACACTTAAGATATATGTAAATTATATAAGAAATTATTATAATCTGTGGAAATCAAATCAGGTCAATATTTTCTGGAGAATGGGAATAAATATACTTGAAATAAAGGCAGATCTCATTGAAATTCTCAAGACATACATAGAAATCTCGGAAACAACAATCAACTAGAGAACAAATTGCAACCTAAGTGTTTTTGAAGCATATCACGTATCTAGCGAATGAGTTTTATAGGAGTTTTCTTTATTCATTGAATTCTAGAAGAAAAGAAAAATAAATTTGTTGAGGAACTCTAAAACATCTAAATATCTTGATTATACACGGTATAAAAATAATTACGCGAATGTAAGTATTTCTGATTCTATAAGCCGTTCAAAATAGAGCGTTACCTATTTGAACAGTGATTTTGCTCCGTTGTGTATGGCAAAAAAATTTTCATCAATTTCAAAGCAATTTGCTCAATGATAATCTGAGTAATATCATTTATAAATATTTATTATATGATCTTCATTTTGGACAAAAATGCATTGTATAAAATAGATATTTTCATATATGACTACCTGTTTTTCATTGAGTCAATAATGATGAAAATCATGAATTAAAAATTAAAAATTTTCCTTCACAAAGTTATTTTGAACTGAATTTCCTGTTATTTTCGAAATTTAAAATCATCGAAGGCTCTGTTTTGAAAGGAGCCAAGCAGATGGAAGGAGTGCTTTGATCCAGAGGTCCAATTCTGGATGAACCTGAAGCAAACATAGCTGCTTCGGTGTATACAGATTATGTATATATATATATATATATATATATATATATATATATATATATATATATATATATATATATATATATATATATATATATATATATATATATATATATATATATATATATATATATATATTTATATATATATTTATATATATATATATATATATATATATATATATATATATATATATATATATATATATATATGAGAGGTCTAGTATCGAAACGTAAAATATCCATTTTTGTTGTTTTGTAGAAAATCGATTAAAACGATTCTCAGTTAAGTTATTGATGAAAATATAGATTTTAATGAACTGATATCTCAATGTAATATTGTGGTATGTCTGAAAATACTGAAAATTAAAGAAATATTATAAACTAGGTTTATATTACAAAAAAAGTTTGGAGATAGTTCGTTTTGATCCGAAAGCCCGTTTTGAAAATAAAATAATATCATCACGATTTTTTTTTTCTTCGTTGGTTCTCCACTCTTCGCCGTAATGAGCTTTAAGCAAGGAAGTCAAGGTAGTAACTTTTTTCTCTTTCATCACATTTTTTTGCAACAATAGTAGGGAAAATATCTTTTTTTTGCCTCTTTTGCAAATTGATTGGTCAGCTCCAAGATCACTTTTATACGTAGCTTCTCCTCGCACTTGAATCTTTTGCCCAGAGTGTTTAGTGATTATTATCCTCTTAGATTGAGCAAAAGGAAAATGCCAAGCACTGGTTGGTTTAACAACTTTTGAGACAGCTTCCTTCCAGTCCAAATTTTGAACTGAGCTTTAAAAGTGTAGCAAAATCTCAAAATATTCTTCAGGTTTCTTTCATTCACAGGTGTTACCTACATTAACTTCCATTTTTAACTCTTCAAATAATAGTTTTGACAAATATTTTCATTTTCCTTAAAAAAATCACTATGAAAGTACTAGAAAACAATCGTAGCACGACACAAATAATGAAAACTTCAGTTACAGACGATATGATCACGTGGCCAAATCGCGTTTCCTATTGGCTGTTTGGAGATTGTTCGTTTTGATCCCCACTTGTCAACGGATATTGTACGTTTTGAAACCAAACCCAATATTTGACTGCAAATTACTATGGGAGATTGATTGTTTTGAAACTGAAAGAAAATATCATTATATTCGCCGTGAAATTCTGTTAAGGGAACATATTTTATCTGAATTTTTATAAAAAGTGGAGATTGTAAGTTTTGATACTAGACCCTTCATATATATATATATATATATATATATATATATATATATATATATATATATATATATATATATATATATATATATATATATATATATATATATATATATATCTCTTGATAATTATTAGCAATAACAGGACTTGTTGAATCTCAAAAAACTCGATTTTAGAACTTTTTAATAAAATCGAGTTTTTTGAGATTCAACAAGCCTGTTATTGCTAATAATTATCAAGAGATTAGAAATAGTTCACAGGCAACAACACTTCGAATCAATAATTATATATATATATATATATATATATATATATATATATATATATATATATATATATATATATATATATATATATATATATATATATATATATATATATATATATATATAGATATATATGCTTTCTTCTAGTCCATGATAATGCACCCTTCAGTATAGATCAGCTGTATGGTCTTCTCTTCCAAAGATAAGTCTATTTGTGAGAGATGTTAACAGTTATCTTTTCTGAAAATATGTAAAACAAATAGAATTTGAATTTCTTCACTTCAGTATCCTGATACAGAAGAATTGTCGAAAAAACAAATGGACAATTCCTTTAATTTGAAAAATTATAGTACCTTCGCATCCCTGGGTTACAATGTTTGCCGTATTGAACGTTGGAGAGTCTTCAGAATAATTAATTCATCCACTTTGATCGTTCGGTTATATAGTCTAAGTCTACAAAAATATCGTGTTCTATTTATCTAGCTCTATAATTCATGGAAACAGTCTATACAGAAGATGGCATGCACGATTTCAGGAAACCTTTTTCACGCAATATCAATAATTTGCCCTAATTGTACGTTAGATTTGCTAAGACCAAATAAAGGAGAGAAAAGGAGGTTATTATACACGTTACGGAGATAAATAGCTAACATGCTAGGGTCCTATTACAACATTAAGTACCATTTAATACGGATATAAGTAAATAGTACATATATACCAATCACTTTACTCTCTTGGCACATCTGTACTAGATTTTCCGTTTATACGAAAATTGAATTGTCGGCGCTCCTGATCTGAAATAATTATTTTCTGGTGAGGATTCTCAGTAACGAATAAATGTTTCACAATAGTTGTCTAAGCTTTCACATATATAAGTACCTAGATGTGGCAAATTTTTCCTGTAAATACAATAAAGTAACCTGAAAAACATTTTCAAGATAAGAGTAATGGAAATTATTTTATGATATAAGAACAAAGTTTGGAATGACTAAAAAGAATGTGTTACGATTTTACTTTCAAGCCAATATCCAAACACATATATACTCCAGATTAAAGACCATATTCTTACTCAAGGACTAACTAGTCGCCAAAATAACAGCAGTAAGCACTGTAGCTAAAATAGTTTCATTTCAAAATATACATATATATTTATATATATATATATATATATATATATATATATATATATATATATATATATATATATATATATATATATGTATATATTACGACAAGTAGAAATCAATTAAGTATGAGACATATTGCTATAGGATTGAGAATATAACGACTCAGTAGATAAAAAAAAGACTGGCTTGATGGCTGGTTTACATAAATCAGACATCACCAAACACACTGGAAGATGCGCACTAGCAACGCATGCATTCAATTATGATCATAAAATAAATTTCGAAGACGTAAAAGTATTTAAAACTGAGCAAAATTATCAAAAAAACGGTTGGTAATGATTGAGATTAACAAGCAAGAAAATATCATCAAAAAAAAATACAAATGTGTTGAGTAATATATATAAATACTTGTTGGAGAAATCAAAATGAAACTCTATATTTAACGATGGTCCAGTCGACGAATGAAGAACACAGAATTAAATGAATTGACACAAGAATTTTTACTTTTATATTTACAATTTATTAATGGTTTTTATTACTAATGGACTATTTATTAGTCTCTATTCTCTATGAATGTTTTTAAACTGTAAATTTAGTGTTGTAATATCCCAGTTGAGTTATTTTAATTTGTAAGACGAAGATTTATTATGGCTGAGAAAATTTCTTCCCTTAACCTGAAATTCAGTCAATTTGTTACGAAACTGAATATAAATTAATATCAATATTGTATTCCAGAAGCACTGATGAATTAAATAAAATAAAAAGTATCTCTTAATCTCTCCCTAAATGAGTCGTTATACCCTCATTCCTATAGCAAATACTGAAATCATAGAGTCTTAAAAATCGAAACATATATATATATATATATATATATATATACCTATATATATATATATATATATATATATACTTATATATTATATATATATATATATATATATATATATATATATATATATATACCTATATATATATATATATATATATATATATATATATATATATATATATATATATATATATATATATATATATATATATATATATATATATATATATATATTAACGAATAAATTTATTTGAGATATCAAAAAACCTGAAAAACTGTATTCCAGAAGTTATGAAACGGGATTTGGGACACATTTAGTTCTCGCTGTTCGATGCAGAGGAATAGTTTATCAATTTCTGTGAAAATACGATTAAGAAAAACTTCCTCAAATGGTGTTAAACATGACGTCATTCTACTGGAGTTGCTTGAAATCAGGGTGCCATTTACCTAGTGTTTGATCAATAAAAACTTTCCTCATTAAATAGTAACATAAGTGCGCGCATAAACTTCAGCTGAATCACGAAACATTGAGCTGTGGATTGCGTGTGCGAATACGAAAATCGTGAGAGCAGTTTTGTAAACAAAGCTTCGGTGCCATCATGAAAACGTGAGAACCCCAATGACAAAAAAAAAATTGATTCACTGCCAAATTCGATTCGACATTGTAGTTCAACCGTTCATATGAACGGCTTCATTTTTATAGTGAATATTACCTTGAAATATGCTCCACTTTTAACAACCTCTGCTATAGAAACAATAAGTTCGAAGAATTCTAATGACAGCTATAATTTCTGAAAGAATCGAAAAAACCATAAAAAAATAATGCTTCAAATCAAATAATCTTCAGTCTTTTTTTATTCATTCATGGATTTTCTTCGTATTGTGTTTACAAAATTTATCAGAGTTAATGTTATTTGAAATATTTTCAAATCTATTGAATTATTCGAATTATGTAGCGGTTACTCTGGAACTATCATATAGTTTGGATTGAGTTCTATTTAATTTTCTTCATATTTATCAACATTATAATTTTTATGGCCGAATAAGTACATTAATTGAAGTATAATATAAACTACATGAATTCTGGAATCTACGGATGTTGAAGTTGAGGAATGCCAGTTTGAGTTTCTTCAAATATAAATTCTTCCCTAATTCAAAATGCAGTTCATAAAAGCTTCTTTACAAGGACCTACAATATCTAGTTAAATAGTTAAATAACTGAATACAATAACTATTTACCTATTTACGTTTCATAATTTCATAAATTATCCCAACAAGGAAATGTTCAAGTTCCTTATGAAAAATACTAGAATTTTCTCATTATAATGAATACTTAAAGAAGGATAAATCTGATGAAGTTCAGTATCAACATAACTGAATATTTCTCTAAAGCAGTAAATCATGTGATATAGAGATTGTTTGTAGTTTCAAAAAGTTGTAGAATTCAGTCGTTACTGGTCTTTCAATCTTTGAATAGTTCAGTTTCTTTTGAATTTTGAAAATAGGCAGTCCTTTTGAATCAACTTACGTATTATTTCTAATTCAATGAAACTTCTCAGTGTTCTAAAAAATATGGATTATAGGTAAAACTTTTTCAACGAACTACAAAAAAAAATTAAATTGGTAGGTACTTACTTAATAAATTTTTTATATTATATCAAAATTTTCAAATCCGAGTAAGTTTCTCACATCAACATATCGGAAATTTCTTAAAAGAAGTTCTTTGAACTTATATACTAGATAGTATACGAAAAGAAAATTTCTAATTCGAAAATAAGAGCCCTAACGTTGTACTTTTTTCTTCGATGTATTCAATATTTGGAACGATGACTCAAATATGAAGTTATATTTCAATCAACTGGAAATTGATGAATCAAATTGTGCAGTGAATCAATTTTTGACGTAAATTCAAAACACAAAATCACACCAACTGGAATCAAACCTGTCTTGAAGAGAACTTTCAAGTTCAAAATTGGTCGCAAAGTTTACTCTTTTTCCTCCTACAAGTTGCATCCAGATGATCGTCGATTTCTTGGTAATCTGTATGAATAAAAATTGTATCATGGTGTCCATAATTCAGGACGTCAGGGTAGCAGCCGCACATCGATTATATATATATATATATGTGTGTGTGTGTGTGTGTGTGTGTGTGTGTGTGTGTGTGTGTGTGTGTGTGTGTGTGTGTGTGAGTGTATGTGTTTATGTATATGTGGGTGAAAAACTTGATTTTTGAGGCGAAGCGCATTAATCCCTGAAGATATTAGTAAAACGAAACTTCGAAATTCTATGAATCCTGAACGCGGTTCATCTCGAAAAATTTTCCACATTGCTTCAGCCGCGAAAACCTTTTCGAATTTATATGTTTATATATACAAGCATGCCAATTGTTGATGAACTACTAGCGTGAAAAATGGTGTACCAAATAAAAACTGAACAAAAATACAAATATACAGAATTACTTATTCGGAATATGTAGACACTACTTTTTAAAAATAACTTGAATTTAGCCATGTTACACTTGAGTTTAAAGACAGGGCTCAAAATGTCTCTCGGCTGACATTACATTGTTGCGAGGCGTGTGCTTCAGCTGTATTCGTATTTTCATTTTTCTATGAATAAATTATTAGGAAAGTGATTCAATAGAACTTGGACGAAGAGGTTAACAAATTGGAGACCATAAGGGACTCCACGTGGAGTAAGGGGATCGCAAAAGAAGTAGATGGATTATGTAAAATGCGTAGCTGAAAAATAATTAATAAGAATAGGGAATGACATGAATCAATGAAAACAGATGGAAGATAAAGATAAAACGAAATTAAAGGACGTTCAAATTGGGTGTCCCACGACACCTCACTTCATTTTTTTAATCAGTTATTCCTGCTGAAGCCATCATGTGGTGTAGCGCAGCGTCACAGATTCAAAAGGAGTAATCAAACATATCTTTTTCAAAAATATGAAGTTTCTCGTATTACTAAAAACACAATTTCTCTTGATATTCAGATAATTGATGGGACCGGATAGTATTCATAATAGATGGGCGGGATAATGATAAGTTTTCTTACCTAATTTAGGATTAGGTGGTCCCACTATAAGATTATCCTTAGGATGATTGGTCTTGATGGCATTCATTCTCCTGTTTTGTGCCGCTGCTGCTGCGTTTCCTCCCTGACAACCAGGTTGAGATTGCATCGTTTGACCAGGGATTCTAGGCCCCCTACTCGGCTCTACTGGAAGAACTCTACGTCGTTTCTTCGGAAGCTTCGCTCTCGCCTGCAATTCATTTGTATATAATACCAAATTTATAAGAGGTTCGCGTTTTCCAACTATCGTGGAGTTGCCTGCGTTCTTACGGGCTGCCAAATTGTAGGAAGAGTATTTGAAAGATTGATCCCTAGAACTTGGCCCATAGGGCCCCATAGGACTGCCAGAATACGATAAAGGGAATTGGTGGGTCTCGTTTCGATCGACAAAGCAAATCTCAAGAATTGAGCGTACGAAATGTCGCGGATTACCAAGAAAACTACCCGATTTCAAGCACCTTAGAGTCAAATTCACACCGAACGAAATCGTATACTGGTGACCTGATAATAAAAAAGATTAAGAAATATTGTAAATCTTCACCGACTGAAGAGCCAGCGATCGCGTTGTCACCATGGACGTAGTGCAAGGAGGAGGGTGCCAAAGCTTAACACGACTAGGAGTTCACTGTATTTCCAAGAATCTATATAATGGGCGATAGGGCCACCTGACTAGTTCTTAACTAGAATAATAAGCGAAGAACTTAATAGACGTTATTTTCATAACACTTTGAAAATTGTGATGAATTCAAATACTTAGTAGTACACATTTCTCTCGTAAGATTGAAAGAACAGAAACACTAAAATGAAGTAATTGATAATGAGGCAAACATTCTATAGAGACCAAACAATTGCAATTTCCTAAAAATTCGTGAAGAATATACAAAAATTATATCAACAATCAAAACGGAACAAATAAACTGACTATTAAATATCAATCACCTAAAATCTTACTCTTTAATCAAATTTTCTTTACATGAAGACTAATTCATTAATTTCAAAAATGCATCCTCTGAAATATTTTGACAATATTACGTATATATTTCATGAAAAAAGAAAAATAGCTATTGAAATCATTGATATATGTGTGAATCTTAATTTCATATATAGTTTCAATTTGTTTATCGTATGATAGCTCAAGGTTACATCAATGTATTTACTTATTTAAACAACAGTGTAGCTATATCACACAAAATGAACAAGGAAAATTCATCAATAATTGAAAATTATCAAACAATCTTCCAAGGAAGCTGGTTAAATGTATAACGCGAATTCTGCATTCTGTTGCGATCTGACATGTCAGCTGGCGAACTCTGGCGGCCAGATGGATGAAGTTTTTATTTCCAACGTCAACATATGAAATTGCATGTCAAGTTTTTGATTTCTTACAAATAAGGTCGCAAAAGGTGAATAATGGAAAGTGCAAATTTTGCAAAACGTAGAATCAGCAAGTCTAGAGAGTGTTGTGGCGTGCAAAATTGTAATTCTAAAGCATATACAAATGCAAGTATTAGCTTTCATCGGTTTCCGAGGCCAAACAAATATTTTGTATTAAGAGAAAATCATTTCGGAGAAAAGGAAAAGATTGATTTATTGAAGGTATGGAAAATTATTCTGAAAAATAATCACACAACTCCGAGAATGACGGTGCGTTATTTAACTTTTACAAAAGAAATGATTGAAACTCAGATTAGTTCTCATTATTAATGAAAATTCCAGATGCTGCAGCCAAAACATTTAAAATTGTTGGATCTGTGTTGCCTGAACATTTATTGGTATTATTAGAAGAAATGTTCACAGTGATATGTGGTACGATAAATATAGCTTCTCTCTCAGAAGATGACAAATTCATGGGAGATTAAGTAAAATGATGGAGTAACAAATTTATGTATATGCTGGTTATTAGATAGTTATAATAAGAATACACACGGAATTAAAATGTTTTTTTTGTATATTCATTATTAATACATCTTGGATTACATTATGATTAATGGTGTTCTATCATGAAAACCACATTTGATTATATGAAACATTATGATTTCTCATTGAATTCATGTAAACTACCATGTCCGATTTCTGAAGTGAAA
The DNA here is from genome assembly GCA_030704885.1 of Cynegetis impunctata. Taxonomy (NCBI): domain Eukaryota; kingdom Metazoa; phylum Arthropoda; class Insecta; order Coleoptera; family Coccinellidae; genus Cynegetis; species Cynegetis impunctata. Next base: position 809,272 of record JARQZK010004336.1, read on the forward strand.
AATATCTATTAGATAGGGCTATGTGCTCAATAAGCTATATATATATCTGGTAGATTCGGTTTCTGAACTCTTTGATAAACGTTATCTACGCGATAAGTTATCGAATCCATATCTTCAGAAAGTTGAGCAGATATCCATTAGATAAATATTGGCGCAAGCGCAGGCTGTTAAATTCATCCTGTGAATTCATCTAACTTAACCTCTAAAAAAGGTTGAATGAAGGCTATTGATTGATTGTGTTTCTATTTAATATTTTTGTATTAGGATGGAATATTCAGATTCATCTACATCGTCGGATGAAGAAATTTTAGATATAATTCGTCATATAGAGCGGCCAAGAAATTTTCGTACCCGAGAAAATCAGTTCGAGAAATACAGTGACTTGGAATTTTTTTCATCCCGTCATACAAAGCATGTAACTGCTTAGTAGAACGATTGCCTGTTTGGCAATTTGCATTAAAATTATCTCTAATGCTGTCCCATGCTTCATTTTTCATTTTCACATTCGTGGAATGGGCTTTTTTGTTTTCTATGTGCTTAAATTGTTGAGTTATCTCAAATAGTAAATTTTTATCATACTTCGTAAAGTTTTTAGATATTTTACTATCTTTGCTCTCCATTACTATTATTGTATATAGGCACGTTTTCTTTTAGATTTAGAAAAATATACTAAAAATACACCACACTCCACAACAAATAAAATAAATATGGTTAGGTCTTCTTCCTTTTTTTAGGTTTTGGCCTTAAAATACTCTACATTCAGCCACTTAGTTGCGTCGCCATCTGTGTGTAATGAATTTAAACAAGTTATCTATTCAATAGTTGTCAGTTCCACAATTTGGGCCACGCTAAAGTTCAGAAACCCATAATAATTTATTAGTTTGATAAATGTATCTATTTGATAGTTATCAATTGGATAACGCCATATGCTGAGAAACCGGGCATAAATGATTGTTTTTCGTGAAATTTTAAATATATTTAGTCCAAACTTATAAAATCAAATTAAATCAAATCAAAATAGATAAACAAAAAGCAGTGAATTTGACGATACCAGGCCTCGAATTCTCTTCATTTTTTCCCACATTTTATTATGAATTCGGATCTTTCCAGCCTATCACCTTCTCTGTATTTTCGCTGGAGTCAATTTTTACTTACATATAGCTTCACACTTTCACTGGAAACGTACATTGTTATAGGAAAAACTCAAAAAACTTTCAAATCTCTCATATAACGCCATGTTTTGACGTTATCACCTAAGCTCCGCCTCCATGTCAGATTTCAATGGAAAATTTCAAGTTACCCCGACTCAAGATGAATACATCTGTTTCGATCTCACTAGATCTCTCCAGTCCAACTTCCTACTTGACTCGGAGATAATTTTTGTTTATTTTTACTCAGCTCTATTTGCTCCGTAAATACTTGTTGCGATATTAGCAATATCCAACAATCAAAATATGTATAATACCATAATATGACCATGGTGATTTTATATATTATACATAATTCCATAGTATATCTGATACGAGGTAGTTGCTATGGTATCTCCAAAAGTTTATCTTCTGATTTTATCACAACTTTCTATTGGCTGCATCAGCCGTGTAAACCTAGATTGCCGTCTGTCTCAACCATCAAACCTTTCGCACTTAAAACGAAATGTGAAGCTTGGGCTATAAAAGATTTACTGTCATGCGGCTGACTCATTCACTAATGCCAGATATCTGTTATTCTGAGGACATTGTCAGCTCCACTCAGATGAATAGCCAGGAAGTATGTGTTCACTAGAGAAGTTCTTTTAGAAAAGACACAATGCACTCCATTAAACGCAATTTTCCAAGCTACTTTGCTTCCATATCATCTATATGAAACGAACAAGTGATTTCTCTGTGGAATATATTATTTTTAAAGAATAAATTGTAATTGTAGCTGCAAAAGGAGCAATTGAAATAAGGATTAATTAATCCTAAAACTTAATTAATCTTTGAATAGGATGAGAAAATATGACATTAAATTCTGGTCATTCGTATAAGTTAGAAAAATAATCAAATCTAATTTGAGTAGAATCACAAAATATATATTCCCTTTGATTATCACAATGATTATTTAACTCATGTATGAATAAGCCAATAGAATACGTGAATTTTGCATAACTACTGCGTATTGATAAGTGAATATTATACCCTTGACGATGTGATATAATCGTTTTGGTGTTTCGCCTCATGTCAAAATGTGAATGTTTTCATATTGACGATGTTTTGACGTTTGTCAAAAAAAAATAATAATTTTTATTCGTTATATGATCGTAACGGGGAGGCATTCATTCCGGAGGCTAAGCAGATTACCTACTTAGGAATAATTGATCAGCATTTAAAATGGGATCTACAAATTAAAAATGTTGTCAATAAAATCAGAGGATTTTTATGGAGGTTTAGGTATTTGAGGGGCTTTCTCGATACACAACAACTGAAAATATTATACTTTTCTCTTGTTCAGTCTCAAATCGGCTATGGTTTACTGGGGGGGGTGTATGTAATGCGTACTATAAGAACTTGGATGTGATTCAGAAATGGATTCTCAAGATTGTGTACAATAAAAACCGTGTATATTCCAGTGAGTCAAGTGGAAAGCTGCACTCAATGTATTCAAACAAAAAATTAGATTGAAAAAAATTTCTCATCCATATGAAACAAGAAATATATCAAACTATTTTCTCCCAAGAAGAAACAAGTCCATAGGATGTAGATCGTTATCATATCTGGCACCAAGAATTTACAATCTTGTGCCGGAAGAAGTTCGGAAAAGTAAAAGCCAAGCCTATTTCAAGCGCTGCTTGAGGAACTGGCTGAATAGTCAAACAAGAAAAACAATCTATGACTTGATAAACCAGAAGTAAATATTGAAAGCTCGAATATCCAGTTTTGCTCCTCATCGGATAAGTGATGTGAATGTGTCATGTGTGAGACGTATATGCATATATATGCATGTATGTGGGACGTGGGTCATATATATGTGAGGTGTAACATGATAGAGGAAAAATTAATCAATCATTGTGCTCACTATTCTCTAAGATTGTAAGTTATCTTGAATCATTATACCATTGTAATATATGGATTATCTTAGTCTATTATAGTTGTATTGTATGTTTATGTTTGTGTTGTAATCTAAACTACATCTCACCACGCACAAGGGATATTTTGATAATATTTCTTCTGTGGAATTTCTACTTACGTTTATTGGTTGTACTACTTTGTTTTCATGTCTATATTTTATTGTATTATCTCAGATTTAATAATAAACGTATTTTTATTTTTTTTTAACGAATACCACTCGAGCAATAGAAAATGATCGACTATACTGACCTCGTCACTCTACGTATTTTCTTAAAACACCACTCGAGCTGCGCTCTCGCGATGTTTCGTAAAATACGTCTCGTGACTCGGAAGTATAATCAGTTATAATATCAAAAGACCATCGAAAATAATCGATTATACTTCCGAGTCGCGAGACGTATTTTGCGAAACATCTACGAGAGCGCAGCTCGAGTGGTGTTTTAAGAAAATACGGCGAGTGACGAGGTCAGTATAATCGATTATTTTCGATTGCTCGAGTAGTATTCGTTACGATTATATAACGAATAAAAATTATCAATTTTTTTGACAAACGTCAAAACATAGTCAATATGAAAACATTCACATTTTGACACGAGGTGAAACACCAAAACGATTATAATCACGTCGTCAATAGTATATTCACTTATCAATACGCAGTAGTTATGCAAAATTCACGGATTCTATTGGCTTAGTCATACATGAGTTGTATAATCGATAATTTTCGATGCTCTTGTGATATTATAACTGAAAATTTTTCACTTGGAGATAATATAAAATTGTTGATAGAGCTCAATTGAAAAGTATAATCAGTTTCTTAACTAAAATAATGATTATATTATATATATTCTTCGTATACCACCATATTATCAACTTTTGAAAGGACAACCGAAATAAAGTTATAAGAAAATGATAATATTAAACAAAAATTTGTTTATTCACTTTATATCACTTTGAATGTAGAAACGGACAGGTGTTCAACTGCATGTTGACCGAATACATAGAGCCGGACTACAGAGAATGAGTGAAATATAGGTAAGTGAAATTATTCAAGAAATATGTAGAAATAATAGTATAATAGATGCGAATGATTTACAATAAATTGCGTTGACAGTTCTAGTATGAAGAATTCAAGAAAAAATCAATTGAAAGTTCGGACATTTTATTGAAACGTCATTCCTTAACTTATGTTACACTCCATATATATATATATATATATATATATATATATATATATATATATATATATATATATATATATATATATATATATATATATATATATATATATATATATATATATATATGTATATATATATATATATATATATATATGTATATATATATATATATATATATATATATATATATATATATATATATATATATATATATATATATATATATATATATATATATATATATATATATATATATATATATATATATATATATATATATATATATATTATATATATATATATATATATATATATATATATATATATATATATATATATATATATAGCTCTATGACAAACTTTGATAGATGGTAGGTCACTTGATTTTAAACATATTTTTTTTAATAAACATGGGTCCGATTCGTTTTTGTTTAGAAGTTACAAGCATTTGAAGACATTTTATTGAAACGTCATTCCTTAACTGATGTTACACTCCATATATATATATATATATATATATATATATATATATATATACAGGGTGTTCTACAAGCTCTATGACAAACTTTGACAGATGGTAGGTCACTTGATTTTAAACATATTTTTTTAAATAAACATGGGTCCGATTCGTTTTTGTTTAGAAGTTACAAGCATTTGAAGAATCGTAATTTTTTCAGTCAACCAGGAAGTGACAGAAAGTCACTTAGCATGTTAAACAATGCACACTTATAAAATATACACCTGCTTCAATAAAAAACGTAGGCATTTATTCTCCACTGAGGAATATGCAGATATTGTGTTTGTATATGGGTATGTAGCTAGCCAAATAAGAAATGATCCAAATCTCATTCTTCGAATGACCGAATCTTCAGTTCGTCGATGTGAGGCTTGCATTCAAGCTGAGGGTGGACATTTTTTATAGTCCTTAGTTTTGTGATTATCATTTAATTTGAATATTTATTATTAATTGTTAATAAAGTTTAAATGCTTGTAACTTCTAAACAAAAACGAATCGGACACATGTTTATTAAGAAAAATATGTTCAAAATCAAGTAACCTACCTTCTGTCAAAGTTTGTCATAGAGCTTGTAGAACACCCTGTATAACAATAAATTAAAGAAAATATCAAGTCATCCTGACTGAAGGTCTGCATACACTTGTTTCGATCTTCTCAGATTACTTTAGTACAGCATAGTCGACTCGGAGTGTCGGCATATTTCTTATTGTTTCCCAATACAAATCTCCGTCGAACAATTATATCTTTAACAACCCATAGCACCTCCTACCAAAGATATCAGAAATTAACAATTCAGGTCACATCATCCACTGTCACAGAGTAGTTCATTCATTCGTGTCAGGAAGTTTTTCTTCTTTTGATGGAATTCTGCATTTTCGTCCTGAACAGTGAATTGTTGAGTCCTAATTTCTTTGGCAGAGGGCGCTAGGTATTGTTAGAGATATAGTAGTACGGCCACGATCTGTATTGGGTAATGATGAGAAATACGTCAATTTACGCCTAGTCAAGTATGCAGCACTGAAGAGATCTTATGTGATCTAAACAGCTGTATGCAGATCTTGAGTCGGGTCGACTCGACATTTTCTATAATTCGATGTTTCCTAGTTAATGCAGATTTCCCATCGCAGAATAAAAATAACCATCTTCCTTGGATGATTGCTTGTGAACTAATTGACGACTTCTCCTTGTTTACTTCATACGATATATGAAACTGACTATGGTCAACAAGTACATTTTACATGAAGTGATTGTTCAACCATTTTCTACCGAATCTATTGCAATTGGTATCGAATAAGGAGAATAGTTAGAAAAGAATATCCTAAATGTTTGGATTGCTTCGAAAATTTATAATAAATTGTTATATTCTCATTATCACATTGTATATAACTAGTATAAACAAGACACAAAAGTGTGCTCACCTGAGTGTGACTATAGTACATTGCGAAGTTTGAAACAATAACAGGCACTGGTAAAGCGATCGTCAAGACACCAGCCAGAGCACATAATGCACCAACGAACATACCAATGTAAGTTTTCGGTACCATATCGCCATATCCCACTGTCGTCATGGTCACTAGAGCCCACCACAACCCCAGCGGTATACTCTTGAAGTCATTTTTAGGATTCGTTTGTATCCTCTCTGCGTAATACACTAAACTAGCAAATATCACAATACCCAAAACCAGGAAAAATACCAGTAGGGTAAGTTCCTTCGCTGAAGCTCTAAAAGTCTGTATCAAGATCTTCAAACCGGAGGAATGTCTTGTGAGCTTGAAGAGCCTCATGATTCTTATGATGGAAAAAAACTCCATTATGTCCGCATTTTCTAAGTGCGAAGCGAATTTTCTGAGCAACAAATCTATGTAAAAACTTGCGGTCGCAATATAGTCTATAATATTCACGGACGACGTGATAAATTCGAATTTACTAGGCGATGCGATGAATCTGATGATGATCTCGAAGGTGAACCAAGCGTTACATATGCATTCGATGTAGAAGAAAACCACGTGAGCGTCTGTGTCTACTTTCTCTGGGACAAGATCAGTTCCGTTGGTTGCTGTGCGAACTCTCTTCAGATTGATGACCGGTACCTTCATATCGGGGTGAGTCTTCAAGCAGAATGATATGATTGATACACATATGAAGAAGACAGATAAAATACCTATAACCTGAAAATCAAAGAAAAACTTGGTATGAGTTTTATTGTTTAAAATAATTCTGGAATCAACAGAAAGAAATTGGATAGAGTTTCATGTAAATTTAGCCCCAATATGTTTGAATCCTCAATTAAAAATACAATAATTTTAATTAGATTATGCTGAGAAAATTGAACATTATAAGGCGTGGTTTGGTGTTGACAATTTAAGAATGCATTAACGTTTATTTTCGAATGACATCAAGTATATAGTCTGTCCAGCGAGACTTGTTGTTCACGTCACAGGCATGCGCGAATAACGGCGCAATGCTGTAAATTTCTGAAAGAGTAGTTATATGGTGATAGTGACCAGATCATTCATTTCGATAAATATTCTGTCTATAACATATCAAATCTTATGAATCACCTCAAGAAAAATTAAGATTTCCAGTCATGAAAATATAAGTTGAATTGAAGATGTTGACGTTGTCATTCTGTTTCAGAATCTGCAATGTTGTCGGGCCCTTTCAACCTACTTTCATGTTTGACAGTATCCGAAATAACCCCTATTTCTCATTTTTGATGAAAATTGGATCAGCTAATTAGATTTAAGATTATTCATTACGTCTGGCAACACTGTTTCCGATTGACGTCATATATAATAATTGATGACGTGAACATCAAATCTCGCTGGACAGACTATATAATATTGTTTGAAAATCACCAATAGGATGCAGGCACCAGTAAAAAAAAGACACGACTTGATACAAAAAAAAATAAAAGACAAAGAGAGGACGGAAAAAATCGATGATGGGAACGGCAATAAAATAAATGAACAAGAAAATAAGGTCACAGGAAACCCAAAAAACAAAAGACAATCAACTTCTGACGATGAGACTTACGTTAAAAGTAGAAAAAAAAAACCGAGAAAAAGTATAATGAAGTTGGTTATACGAAACGTTCGTGAGATACGTGAGAAGGAAGTGGAAATAATCAGCCAATTTGAATGAGAAAAATTGGAAATGCCACTTCAAATAGGTAAAACCTGGAAGGATGCAAAAAGATTGCAGGAGAAGAGTAGAAATGAAAGAAGTTTATGAAGGGGTGATTTATGTGAAGTGGCTAAAAATATCACCCTACACCTTACGGGTAGAAAGGTCCTTGATAATGTATATATATATATATATATATATATATATATATATATATATATATAAATATATATATATATATATATATATATATATATATATATATATATATATATATATATATATATATATAATAGAAATTAATTTCAATCATATTAATTGTAGTAGTAGTAAATAAAAAACCAAAAAACGAGAAACTTGGTTCTATAATGAGTATTGCAATGAAATTTTCAAATTATGTACAGATAAGGGTGCACTAAAACTACAAAATTAAATTATTTGATCGAATGTTCAATATTATATTCAAAAAACATATATGCATAACTGAAAGAGAAAAGATTGAAGTATGGTGAAGCTTGCCCTGAAGATTAGTATTTACTTTGAAATTTTCATAAATTTTAATTCAATACACAATCTCTGAACGTATATAATTTAGAATTTATATCTTTTTATACTAAGCGACATGTAACGTGAATATAAATTTAAGTTTTCTCTTATTATAATGATTAAAATTATTGAGATAAAGTGTTACTCAAAAAGACTAATTCTTCGTCTATATTTCATATTATATAAGAACAACAAATAAAAAAATTTGGGCTTTATTTATTACTGTAATTCGTAGGTACAACTGAAAAAAAATAGAGTTTCCACCGTCGAAATAAACAATATTACTTCCGACTCCAATTCAATGTTAGGCTAAAGCTACATAAAGTGAAATCTATAAAAATTTTATGACAAACTACAAATGATGTCGAACTCTCATTTCAGAGAACTTGAAATATTCAAGTGAAACCTAAAATAGCACTATGTGGGGATGGAACGGCGAATATTCGATATAAATATCAATCGAAAACCCACTTTCACATAGTACAACTCCCAGATATTATATCCGCCGTAGTTATATATAATTATAAACTCTTCAATAAAAAAAACAAAATCAAATAACACTTATCCAAATTTACCATCACATCAAATTATAAAAACAAACGTATACATCATCAACTTATTTTGGTTCAATTTCCAACAAACTCCAAAAATAATACAAAAATAGCCTTCAAACCTTCACAAAAAATCTCTTAGTTATTGTTCAATATTAGAAATGAAACTATACTTTATTAAAATTCAGAAGTTTATAATCTTAGTTGCAATGAGTTTTAAATAACAGACAGCTGTTCGGTAATTCAATTAATAATAGTAATGATAATAATCATAATAAAATAAACGCCAGTCACGTATTTTTCAGATTCTTCTTCATCATTCATTGTCATTCAAATCAGATTCTTTTAATATCTTTCAATATTTTATCATTTTCAATCACTTGGTGATTTTGTTTATTTTATTCACAAATATAAGAATCACTAGATATGAATACCTATAAATGCATCAACTGTTACCAGTATACCTTAATATATTGGACGGTATACTAATTATCTAAAAGTGAAAGGTGCTTATAGTATATTGCGCAAAGGAACGTAACATTTCACTTTCAGTTAACGCTCGATTTTATTCATAAAATGTTCATATCGCCGGTTAATTATAAAAATCGTTTCTTAAGGCCCCTACACACGGACGTTGATGTCTAAACACACCAACGTGCTTCAAGAACGTGCAACCAATAACGTTAATGTGGATGCAAAAATACCCACGTTTTTGAGTGCACACTCCGGATGAACGCCGCGTTGATATTTTCTGTATCGCTTGAATTTTTGAATGCGCATTCGAAGGAACACGTGCATCTCTCAACGTGTGGAGGCGATCCACCGATGTTTGTGCATTCTTAAAGCAGTTGCGGTTGCGGTTAATGTTCATTTTTATTTCTTTTCAAGAGTATAAGTACACGCCACTGTCACAAGAGCTAAACATTCTTCTTCGAAGAAAACTATAGTTTTTTTTTTATTACAAATAACCGCGTTAACCCTTTGGATTATAAGCGGTGGAGTTGATACATAATATTTATAATTTCCTAATTAAATCTAAGTTTTGCAAAAATACAATGATTTTGTTACTGTTACTATAAAGTAACATTTCTTTCAAGAGGATATGTTAAATGTGTCTCTTTGAATTTGGAGTAAAGGGCACTGCACTATAATATGTTTCACTGTTAGTTGAGCTCCGCACATATCACAAGTTGGTTCATTTTGTCCAAACAGCAAGTATTCATGTGTGAGCTTAGTGTGTCCTAGGCGTAGTCGAGTCATTATCACTTGTTCTCTTCTTTTCGTTAATTGATTTTGCCAAGGTCCCACGTTCGGTTTGATTTCTTGTAGTTTCGATTGTGAGGCCTGCCATTCAGTGTTCCAAGCGTTCTTAATCTTATTTTTGATGAAGGATTTCATATCAATTGAAGTAGTGTATTGCAGCGCTGCCTGGTTCGGGTTATTGATTGCTTCTCGAGAATTTTTATCAGCCGATTCATTTCCACTTATTCCTATATGCGAAGGTACCCAAAGCAGTTTTACTTCTTTGTTCAATGTTTGGATAGTGAGAAGTTCTCTTTTGATCAGTCTTACTAACGGGTGGTTTACATATATTCGGCGAAGTATTTGTAGAGAGCTTAATGAATCTGATATAATTATGAATTTTTCAGATATGCTCGATTTCGAGTGCCTTAGAGCTTGGAGAATTGCGAACAGTTCTCCTGTGAGAATTGAATTGGTCTCCGGTAGCTTATAGGTTAGGGTAGCTTCAGGTGTAACAACTGCAGCTCCTACTCCAGATTCTGTTTTGGATGCATCTGTGTATATTTCAATGAATCCTTGATGATGTTGTAGGATTTCACGGAAGTTTTGGATTATAATTTGTGTGTTTGTATAATTTTTATTAAATCGGGTTAGGTGGGTGTTAATTATTGGTTGGTGTATCTGCCAAGGGGGACGGGTGTTTAGGTTCATGGGGTAGAGAGGTGGGAATTTCTGCATTTGAAGTGGCCTCATGTACCTGCGAATCCTTTCATAGAAAGGTGGGTCGGTCCTAGGTTGTTCGTAAGCTGATAGGAAGCACGTGATTATTGTGTTTCTACATGTTGGCACGTTTTCGAGTGAGGCTATTCAGGCCGCGTAGGATATTCTTAATTGTTGTCTTCTGTATTGTAGGGATGATTCGCCAATTTCACATTCCAGGCTTTTAATAGGAGTAGTTCTGTAAGCTCCCAGGATAGTGCGCAAGGCAGAATTCTGAAGGCTATCCAAGGATTTCAAGACTGGTGGTTTTGCGGAAGCATACGCAATGTAGCCATAATCAATCTTGGAGCGAATGAGAGCTCTATATAGAGTGAGAAGGGTCGATCCATCTGCAATCCATTGCTTATGTGCTAAATGTTTCAATAGGTTAAGCCTTTTTTGACACGAGAGAATGAGATGTTTGATGTGTGATTTCCAATTTAGCTGTTGGTCGAATATCAAAACTATAGTTTTGTTCGAACGAGTGTACGCAATCTGCTTGCACGTTTTTGGTTGCGCGTTGATGTATTAACACATCAACGTCCGAGTGTAGCCCGATTTAAGGAGTAAACTCCAATAAGCTCCAAAAAAATTATATAAAATAAGAAGGAATTTATTTTATTTTCAGAAGAATATATTCATAAGATTTTGTTTGTGTTAACTGATATAATGAATTATTATGAATCAGATGAAAGATATTTTCAATGAAAAGTGACAAAAACACATTGTTTTCCAATGGATAATTATCGATTAGACCAATCGTTCAAAACAAGTTCAGATGGCAGAGCGTTCTATTGTCGGACATTCACTGAACATATCAACGTTTCCAGCTGCTCAGTTAGCTCCGATGGGCGTGAACTTGATTCTCACAAATTCATATATTCTGTGGCTGTCAGCTAATGGATTTGTACATAATAAATGGTTCCGAGCAGTATGAGAATATTTCAATAATATGATTTCGGTGAAAGATTCTGCCGCTTTCCACAAGAAATCGCAACGATAAAATGAAAATCAATAATATTAAAAATATAACTCATAAAAACAATTTACACATTTATTAAATAAAATACGCATGACGCACGTTTCGGTGAAACTTCACCTTCTTCAGATGCTAATGGCTAAACTAACTATGTTTCTCCGTTATATCGACTACAAGAGATAAATAGATGACAAATTGTGTAGAAAGGGTAAAAAGAATAGAAGAATGGTTAAATAATTGGTGGAATAGGAAAACGTGCGCCATGCGTATTTTTTTAATAAATATGTACTTAAATTGTTTTCATACCATTTTTTTAATATGTTTATTAATTTATATCATCTATCGGCCTAATCAATCCAAAATTTGAAAAAATTCCAACAAAACGTGTGAATCAAATAGCTGTTCTTCAAATAATTGATCATAATAAATAAATTATAAATCATTTATTTTTCACTTGTATATTATATGCTTATTTCACCTTGGGTACGGTTGCTATAAACACACTCATTATGCCCTAGGCCATTGCGCCTGCATTTGCGGGCATAATGGATTTAAAACGCCCGCTTATTGTACTAGGAGAAATGAAGCAAATTGTATATTATATATTGTCGTATACGACTCTGGATTTCTCCGGCAATTAATTATTCGCATCTTTAGCTGCATTTTCTATGATATTCTTGGGTAAATTCATTTTCATTTTCATTATTTCTATAAGACTGAATTCACTGAATATGATGACAAAAATATTCACAAACGTCAAAATATCAACAAATGACATACCTACTATGAGAAGGAAAATGGATAGGAGCAATAAAACGATTTTATAATCGCTTTCTCATCATAATATAATAATTTTTTCGTGAAAAATAAAATGTTGTATGCACCGCGTGCGTTACTAGATCCTTACGCCCATCGGGCCAGAGGCCCTCGGGCCGAATGTTTATCTCCGGGCGTAAGGATCTATATAACTCACTTGGTACATAAATAACTATTATTCAATACAGATTTGAAGTTTTCGGATGCCCTAGAAATTTAAACCAAACATGTTAACTTTTTGAGAAAACAAAGAGGAGTTTAAATATGCTGAATATATTCAATATTTTATGTAGTTTATACAAGTTTTTTCGGAATTAAGTACCTACCTATCGATCCACTAATTAGTTTCTTGTTATTATTTTCTTGAGGTACTGACATTTATGTTATTTGAGATACCAATATTTCAGTATTCAGTTCTATCTGATGAAGCTTTCGTATGGTGAAACACCAAATAAATAAATCTCGCTATAAGTGGTGTGCCGCAATAAATGGAACGCAAGTATAGTTTCTCGATTGACATAATGAACATACGAAATTAAAATCTTTTTTCTACTCCTTATTCGATAAGTACTCCATCATCAAACTGATTTGGGGGAGGTAAGTACATTTTACCTCCCTAGGGAGGTAAGTAAATACTTACCTCTCTCTGGGAAGTAATAACTGCATCTACGTCCATTATGACAATTTTTAAATTGACACTGACAGAACTTTTGTTTGATTGGAAATCTCATAACAACCATTTCATAACCAGTTGTGTCAAGGGACACTAGGCTTTTTTAGATCTGTCATACATACAGGTTATTTCAATTGAATTGCTCAAATTATAAAATAAAAAAAAATATATTTTTTTTAAATTCAAGAGAAGTGGAGTAGATAAATTATAATACAAAACTCGGGAGGTAGTATTCTTGACCAGTCTCGGACTATTTTGCCCGCCCTCCCTGACGCTCGGGCGCAAACTACGTCCTCGAGTGGTAAGTATCACTTACGTAGCTTGTTGGTAGCATCGCCAATATATGAGCCATAGGTTTATTGCAATTGAAAAAAATTTCTATTATTTTAAAATATATGTATGTGTTTCAAATCATGCATCTTTTTTCAGTTGGAATAACAGTTACTTTTTTTCACATTAAGAAATCACCTTTTCTGCAACAAAATTTTAATACGGTAGAAAATAAATGAGATTCTAAATTACATGAGATAAATAAATTCAATATATCTGCCAAACCGATATATGTATATATATTTATATATATATATATATATATATATATATATATATATATATATATATATAGATATATATATATATATATATATATATATATATATATATATATATATATAATATATATATATATATATATATATATATATATATATATATATATATATATATATATATATATATATATATATATATATATATATATATATATATACAATTAAGTAAGTAACTGCCGATAGTTTTTAAGAAATATATTAATTATAGCTGGGTATTCGGCAAGGAGTTATGATCTAAACAACCAAATTTGTCTCAGTCGACGTTTTGACTATTTATTGATTCTTCCTCAGGACATCTACAATTTAAAAAGAATGACAATTAATGTAACACCGAAACAGTTCGTCTTATATATAAAAAAACAACAAAATTACATGTATACAACAGTTTCTTTGAACTCCAGTTCCATTATTATGATATATGTGATATTATTGTAATTTTTGTTTGACTATATTCGATTACCTCATATAGAAATAATTGATTCAGTGAACACTCAGCTTCATAGTGATTTAAAATATGTCAAAATGATATATCATGTAAAAGTATTACCTTAGCTGCAGTCGACGAGTATGGTTCATCAAATAATGACCACAATTTTGGTTTGATATGCTGCCACCAGGAAAGAGTCCCCTTGAAATAATCCTCCTCGAATCCAAATTTTCTAGCTACCTCCTCATCACTGGGCTTTTCAGTATCCAAATCTAAACGATCAAGGACAGCTAAAGTTTCTTGAGTATCTCGATGCTGAAAATAAGTGTATTATTTCTTAATGCTTTCAACGAAAACAAGATTCAATTCGGTAGGTAATTTGATACACTAGGCAGCAAACAAATAAATGGTCTATCTCTTTTACTGTCAAGTTGTTAACTTTTATAAACTCTAAAGCTGCTAACAAATTTGAAATATCAACCGTCTGTGGTCCAGATGGTTAGGAAATTGTCTAAGGCACAGACGGTACCGGGTTTGAATCCCGGATAAGATATGAATGTTGTGATTGTCCAGAATTGCGATTTGAAATTATATAATCTGCTGGGTAATGCTTACTGGGTAATGAGCTTACAAACTCATGAGGGTAGATGATGGAATACAGGCGAATTCTATGCAAGTATCCTATTGTCGTGTGTATATAGCAAAAAATTTATTGGTTTACTATCTGTTTACCATAAAATATTCATATCATGGGTATATTTCAAATAATCTCATAATATCAGAATTTCAATGTGTTGATTTGAGGTATTTCAAAATTATATGGGTTTGTTTTAAATCCCTGTCACGTGTTAAGAGGAAAAGTTCAATTAAAAAATAGTGAAAGTTGAGAAAACGGATGAAAAACAAAAATTATAGAGCTTAAAAATATAATAATTCCATCTGGCTTTCTGTGATATTTCTAGAATGACATTGAAAAAATATTGAGTTTGTAGCTGATATATCAATATTTTAGTAAATACTAGGAGGAATTTTCGATGAATTTTTTGTGTCGTCTAAAAAAAAAGGAAACACACGTGTTTCATTCCTCCCTGAAGTATGTGTCAGGGAGGCGGGCAGCTTGAGTTTGGGATTAACTCCTTCATCCAGATCAGAGGATACACTTGTATGTACAAGTGCATTAAGGATAGGCGAGACGGGGTATTTATGGAACATAGGAAGTGTGGGTAGGGTTCAGAGGATTAATACTAACCCAGCATTCGCATTATAAGTTTGCAAGCAGTGACTTACATTACCATTAGGAAACCTCTGAAAAAAACTCATGGCAGACCAGTCGGCCCTGGGGTTTGAACCCGAGACCTCCCAAATACTAGCCAGCGTACCTAACATACTCGACTAACTAGCTTGGTGTGTCGTCTAGATGATCTTAGCTATATATGAAAAAGAGGAATTTTTCAAATAAAATTCAACAAAGAAATTTTATTCAGGTATTTTAATTTCAATTATTTAGTTTATTCTGGATATATTTTAACAATAAAATAGTGCTTTTCAGAATCCTTTATTAAAATATATAACATAATCAACCCTAGCAATGGAAGAATAAAATTCATATAAATTTAAAATTTCATTTGAATTAATCTTGATAGAATAAAAATTGAAATTTCTCATTATTATTCATTGAAAATATCAGAAAACCTATTTAGAATAATGAATATTTCGATACTGATACATATTTGTATTGGAAAGATCATCAATTTAATGTTGCATTCTATTAATCTTATTTTGAAATGAAATTCAGTTCACAGTATCCAGTCACTTCCAGAATTACTAGATTTTCAATCAAGCGAAGCCAAAACTTTTAAACACTTCCTGGAAACTTTCTATCCTCATCTTATTTCGAACTTTCTTCATGTATGCGCCAATTTGACGTACCCTAACTTTAAAAAAGATTTCTAATTTAGCAGTAACCCAAAAAGAATAACCGCATTTTTTTTGTCACTCCATACTTCATTATTTCTAGAAATAAAAGTTGGTTTGTTAGGTAAATATCACTACACTTTAATTCTGTGGGAAGATAATTGTTGTTGAAATTTTCTTTCGTTTTCCTAAAATCTAATTTTTCATTCACATAAAGTTATAATTTGAAAAGTTAAGATTTGGAAATGATACCACTTTCTGAACTTCACGAGGATGGCAAGATTAATGAAATTCTAGAATTGGATGAAGTGTTATTCGTCCATAAATTAAATTTTTCTGGTTGTATTTATTATTGAGGAGTAGTTGAAATTGGGGATAATCAGACATAATTTTCTATTTATAACTTATTAATACTTTTTCAGTTAGGTGTTTATAATCTCATTATCTTTAAGCTCTTCTAATTCAGTACGACAGTCGGGTCAATATGAATATTCCAACTTACCTAGTTTGAACGTACATGCAGTTACACAAAAATAGATAGGAAAAATTCAAGACTTCAACTTTAAATTGGAAAGATTATAAAGTACATGTATCAAAATATAATATAGTGAACTAATAGGCTATCTCCCATTTATAGATCAAAATTTAATGAAAATATTATCACAAAGTATTTTACATACTAAAAAAAAGTACTATATATATATATATATATATATATATATATATATATATATATATATATATATATATATATATATATATATATATATATATATATATATATATAGTACACAATAAGCTTAGGTTATATATCAGTGAACAGAATAATGATGATTTTCTGAAATAGCTAGTTGATATCTAATATCTAAACCGGAAACATATTTGAAAAAAAACAAAATATATTATAATTAAAACTAAGGGAAAGTAAAAATAAATCAGTATATACAAAAATGAATACTACTAATTAAAGAACTCGTCAAATGATAAACTAGCTTATAAAATAATAAACCATGACCAAACAAATATTGATCGGACTGATGAGCAAGGAAGTTTATGAAGAAATAACAACAATGTGATTTCTGTTCTTATGTTTGAATAAATCTCTATTAACTTTTTCTATGTCTATACCTCTGGAAATGCTATCATCATTTACGTTCACCCTAATTGGTTCGATCTATACATAGGGGAGGGGTGGGCATAGTGGCCACCCTAAGGAACATCTATTATTTTCCACCCCTAAATTTTTTGAAACATTTTATAAATCCCTTCAACATTTAGTATGGTTACTTAGGCCTGATTCAAAAATAGAAAACAACTAGATTTTCAAACTTATTTGTACAAAATTTTGACTTTACCAAAAGCTGCCAAAGTGGCCACTTTAGGCCACTAGGTAGGGCAAAAGTGGGCCACTGCTGAAATGGATTTAGGTTGTATGGAAAAAATGAAAACGCATTTAGTTTCAGAACTCAAAACGATTCTATTAGGGTTTTAAACAAAAATAGGCATTACTGAAAGTATGTGAAACTATGAAATCACTGGTATTTACATAAAATCACAAATAAACTCATCGTCCTCCTCTTCGGCTCCTGTGCAGGCTTCGTGAGCCCATTTGAGGCGCCCAGAACATCTAATCCAGTGTTCGTTTTTCCTTAGTTTTCGAGTAAAAAATCACCACGGAATAAACAATCGACGAGGCTAACGTTGCCTTCATCATCCTCATCATAGAGATCTTCATTCTTTCTCTTAAACAATAAGCGTTTTCCATTACTTTTAATTTTGGCCACCCTTTTCTTAGGATGCTGCTGTTTCTTTTTAATTTCCATATTCCTTATCTTCTTTTTCTTTTTTACTTGCCATGAGAGTGGCCTTATATGGACTGGCTGTTAGGACTGTTGCTGTTCCTTTCTTCCGCTTAGTTTCTCTTTTGATAATCCCATTTGCCTTGGGTACCGGAACAATTTCACGTGGTGTTACAGCAAATGAAGTGGACTTCTTGTTTAGTGGACTGTTCAAATTTGAAGTTGTTTCTAGGGCACCAGCTGATGAAGTGCTGGGAATAGACGGATCAAATGTGGCAAAAGGAAGTCCTCAAGTTCTATGCAACATACATTGCGGGCAAAGTGGCCGCGGCTGTGGCCACTTTGCCCTCTAGCGCTAGTATTTTCTAAATACAATATTTCACGTACAACCCGTTATAGTATCTACTGTTGAGACATATGAATTCAAAGCTTGAAACATATCGTTTTGCACGATTGATGTACAATTTACTTCACCTAGGCCTACAATAAACTAAAGCGAAACATGTAAGTGATGCACTTACCTAACATCAAAGGGTCGAAAAAGTGGAAAATTTGCGATATCTCGGTGAGTTTGCGTCTGAGCGGCACCAAACTACAACACAATAACAACGGCTGCCGGGCGAGTAGTTGAGACTATTGCCGCGAGTCTGCAGCACTATACAGGGAAGAAAACTTCAAGTGGCAACTTTTCCCGCAGTGGCCATTATGCCCACCCTTCCCCTACATTATACTATCTATTTTCCACATTATGAGTTCTATTTGCTGTTACAGAGTCTAGGTTGTTATTAACGGTTTGCATAATGTGAATCCGAATTTTGATTAATGAATAAAGTATACACTTTGAAATAAAACACACTCGGCTTATGTTTCACTATATAACAATATTTAGATACTGTATTTAACAGTAACGAATAGTCAACGAATAAAGTATCCGTTGCATTCAATATACCCCACGCAAACTATTAATGACGAACAAAAATACTTTCCAATAAATTATGTGCCGAATTCAAGTAGCAAAATTTGTAACATACTATCGAAAAATAACGTTAAAACCATTTGTATAAATAAAAGAAACTTGAAGTCATTCTTGGTCAATAATAAAGAAAAATCTTACATGGGAGAAAGCAGTGGTGTTTACAAAATATTTTTCGACGAATGTCCTGCTTTCTATATTGGACAAACAGGAAGAAATATAAACATTCGTGTTGAAGAACATGAAAAGTCAATTTTACAAAATAAAAATACCTCTGGCTTCTCCGAACATTGTATAAATTTCAATCATTTCCTCGATTTAAACAAAACCTAATTGTTACATTCAGTTAATAAAGGAAAGCGCCTAAACCTTCTTGAAATTCTCGAAATAAGTTCCGCCCATAATTGTGAATTAACCCTTGTAAACGAACAAATTGATTTTCAGGTATCACCTTTGCTTTTGTCTGTTTTATAAAATAAGATGTAATACTCTCCAGTAGTCAGTCTTGATAATGAGTTCATAACTCGAAACATGTCGACTATTCGTTACTGCTAAATACAGTATCTAAATGTTTTTATATAGTGAAACATAAGCCAAGTGTGTTTTATTTTAAAGTTTATACTTTATTTTTTATGATGTTGCACCAAGTGATGTGCGAGAATTCAATCTCAGTTATTTTGATTAATGCATTATGCAAATCATTTAATCCAATAAAATCACACATTCAATATTGACTTCAAAAAATCAATTGCTGAAAGTAAGGGAATTAAACTTAATTTTCTAGAATCATTACAGATAAATAAATACAAACATTCAGGTCTCCCATTGAATAGTCCAATTGATAATACTACAAGGCCTTCTCTGAATCTTTTCAAATTTACCGAACTACATGACTAGCAGTTTAGAATGGGTTTTTTCTAATATACTAATTATTTGTAACCATCCTTCTATTTATTCTTTCTACACAATTACGAGGGTCGTTCAATAAGTCCTTAGAAAATCCAAGAGATGGCGCTCGTATTATCGGTAAAGATTTTTTTCCGTTAGCAGCACTATCGATAGGAAAGCTGTCAAAATTTCAGCTCGATCCATGACGTAGGTCAATTTCTATCGTCGATTAAAGTCAACAACATTTGTTTATACATAACAATGGAGAAAAGCGAGTTCCGGGCTGTCATCAAACATTTCCATTTGAAAGGCTTAACGCCGAAAGAAATCAAAGCCGAGTTGGATGCAGTTCATGGCACATCTGCACCTGTGTTTGCGACAGTCTACAATAGGGTGAATGAATTTAAACGTGGCCGTTCATCCACAAAAGATGAACATCGTCCGGGACGCCCAGTGGAGGTGTCTACTCCCGAAATCATCAATAAAATCCACGACCTGATTTTGAGCGATCGACGAATTAAAGTGCGCGAATTAGTTGAGGCCACAGGCATATCACAAGGTACAGTCGCTTCAATTTTGCATGAACAATTGTCTGTGAAAAAAATTTCGGCAAGATGGGTGCCGCGTTTGCTCTCAGAGGAGAATAAGCGGAATCGTGTGGTCGACTCTGAGGTCATGTTGGCGCTCTTCCGTCGCAATCCTGCCGAATTCCTTCGTCGATATGTAACTGTGGACGAAACCTGGATCCACTACTACACTCCAGAAACGAAGAGACAGTCATCACAGTGGATTTTCAAGGGTGAACGGGCTCCAAAGAAGGCGAAAACAGTGGCATCGGCCGGCAAGGTGATGGCCACAGTCTTTTGGGATACGCAGGGCATCATTTTCATCGACTACTTGGAAAAAGGAAAAACGATAACAGGGCCGTATTACGCGTCGTTATTGCAACGGTTGAGCGAGGAAATCGAAGAGAAACGTCCGCATTTGAAGAAGAACAAAATCCTCTTGCATCAGGACAATGCGCGTGTGCACACCTGTGCTGTTTCCATGGCCAAAATTGTGGAATTGAAGATGAAATTGTTGCAGCATCCTGCTTATTCACCAGATCTGGCCCCAAGTGACTATTTCCTGTTTCCCAATCTGAAGAAATGGCTTGGCGGACGACGGTTCACTTCCAACGAGGACATCATTGCTCAAACGAATGAGTATTTTGCAGAACTTCCGAAATCCTATTTTTTGGACGGCATAAAAATTTTGGAAAAACGTTTGGAAAAGTGTGTAGAGCTGAAAGGAGACTATGTTGAGAAATAAAAAAAATTTACCCTAAAAAACAGTGTTTTCCTATCTTTTTCTAAGGACTTATTGAACGACCCTCGTATTCAGCTATTTCTTTCTTGTATTCAATATAGAGGAGAAATATATTCAGTTTGCATTTAGCTTCTTAAAAAGTTGAAGTCCCACGAAATCGTGCGTCATGCGTATATTATTTAATTATTGTGTAAATTGTTTTTATGAACTATTGTTTCAATATGTTCATTAATTTACATCATGTATCGGCCCTATCAATTCAATAGTATATTACATGATAAGTGTGGTAACTAGGTTTTTAGCACACGCTAAGTGAAGTTTGGAAAACGAGCCGCAGCCGAGTCTTTTCATTCACTTAAGTGTGCTAAAAACCTTTACCACGCGAGTTATGTATACTATTTTATCTACAACCGTTCGTTTTGATTAAATACAAATTAATTATAGTCTGAAATTTCCCAACTTGATCACCAGCAATGTTTCAACTTTTTTTATTGTTATGAAAATTAGGATGTCATAGCGACAAAAAAAAGCAACGCCACTTTGAAGTTGTCAGTCAAAATTTCAGTCGAAAATATGGAGATTTCACGGCTAGTTTAAGCTGCTACGGCGAACTTGCTACTACAGAAATCCGGAATTCGCTACGAAAGGGCCTATGATATGTTAATCGAATGGTGCTCCCATAAAAAAGTGGATAACATTAATGAAGATGTATTAATTGCCTATTTTGAAGATGAGTTCAAAGAAAAGAAGTCGCTTAGGTGCTATAATTCAATAATTATTTAATAATTTTTTACCGCACTAGTGCGTTAAAATGATTTTTACCGCACTAGTGCGTTTAACTGATTTTTTCTACCAACGTCAAAAAATGACAAGGTTCGCGCATTGACAACAATATGCGAAGTGACCCTTTTTTTCATTTTCCTTCGTTACCATGACACCGTGCGCGAAGTAGTGTGCGAAATACTTACTTCGCACACTGCATGTAAACTATATGGGATTTTTATATTTTAACCTTTATGTTCCTCAATCAAGCAAAAATCCAAGAAATCATTTATTTATTAATGTATAACCATAATTAAGGCTTTCAAATTGTGAGAAAATTTAACACTACCTAATTTTATTTATTATTTACAATGTTAACATTAATGGTGCAGCCAGTGCACGAACCAATATTTATTCCTGAACCAGATAAATCAGATTCAGCTCGTGATATCGTAGTTTTGGGAGTTGGAAGACTATCCATTTTTTATTTGCAAGCAACTACCGTAGAGGTGACAGCACTTGATCCTGAAATTTCACAGTCTAAAATTTTATTTGATATTTGAATTTTATTGTTGATAGAATCTTCCACGTATCCTTCGGCCACAGTCGAAGATTTCCGTCCTCCATGTCGCTTCAGAACACATATATCGGCCCCCATATTAGCAAGGAGTGTGGTTGATGTTCTCCGAAAACAATGGCCCGTGTAGGCATCAGGATTTGGTAAATTTAGGTGTTTTGCTATTAAGCATCTTTCCAATACTATTTATTCCAACAACTTGGTTAAAATATCTCTTATTTTGATACTTCAAAAACAATCGGCGACTGGTAGCATAACTTGGACGAAGAGCCGCATATTTTAGGTCAATGTCAGTATAATCTAAAACATCCTAAAAGGAAATCAGTAATTTAAAAAACACATAAAACAATCATCAAAAATCTACCTTAACCAACAAATAGGTTTCATCATCTGCCTCTCTTATGAATTGTTCAACTTTCTCTCTAGTCAATACCTTAGATTTCTTAGGATGGTTTCCAACTGACAATTTTTTCAAATATGGAACCAACTTGGTAAATTTCTTAAAATCTACGTTTTCTTTAACAGTGTTGCTTTTAACATAGAATATATTGCCCATAACGTGGAAGACTTCAGCTTCTTAGACTTCTCTGCAAAATATGCCAACAGCACATTTTCGAATATTTTTCTGGCTTTATTTGTTTCACACCACTCTTTAAATTGCTGATATGCATTTTCATACTGGCGATGGCGCCTCGATTTCTCCGGTAAAAGATTTTTTTTTTTTTTTTTTTATTGGCAATTAACGTGTCTCGGCATCTAGTGGCCACTGACACAGGATCTATGATACATTGGGTTTCTCATTAAAAAAACTAATTAATTTAAACAGTAACAGTCTTTAAGGAACTGTATCACAGAACTAAACTGGTTAGTGCACCGAGAATGTTTTTGAGAGTTCCACTGAGTTTGTGTTTATGACGAGTTGGGCTGTAGTGTTTGCAGTGCTTAGAAGTATGTGCTCAATTGTAAGTCTCGCGTTTATCACAGAATTCCACAGGTAGGGGGATTCTGTGCAGACATCAGGTATCCATGTGTGAGCCGGGAGTGACCTATTCTGAGTCTTCTTAGAACACTTTTTGTCTTTTCTTGTCATTTGAGGCATTTTCTGCGTGGAAACAGTGGGTTGGATAGTATGTAGTTTTGTGTTGCGTGTATCCCAATGTGTTTGCCATATTTGAATCTTCATTTGTCGTGCTGCTGATTTTTAAGTCTTGGTGGAGTTGAATTTGCTCTACTGGCAAGTCGGAAGGAAACAAGTTTGTTTTTGCTGCTTGGTCTGCACGTTCGTTGCCCGCAATTCCTACATGGGAGGGGATCCAGATGATATTCACGTAGATACCTCTAAGTGTTGATGATGGTGGCAGGTGTCGAGGATATCTTGAACTATGGGATGTGTTGAATAGTCGTTTTTAATAGAGTATATTGATGAAAGGAGTCTGTACATATGGCAAGTTTACTGTTATTCCTGTACTGGGTCCTCAAAGCTTGTAATATTCCGTATAGTTCAGCTGTGTATATTACTACATAGATCAGGAAGTTTGTGTGTTACTATTGTTGTATCTATCGTAGTAACAGCACATCCAGTTACCATTAACTCCTTTGGAAGCGTCAGTGTAAAGGATTTGGTCGAACTGCTGGTCATTTACCATTTCTCTGAATCTTTGTATAAAGACTATGTTAGGCGTTTCGCACTTACTGTAATTGCTTAGGCATGTGTTTCAATAGCGGCGGCTTTTTGGTCCATGGAGGAGTTTCAGAAAAATTTAATGGGAGTTGTAACTGTGAGGTTAGTGTTTCTTGGAATAAGGTATAAAATTTGTGGACACGAGAGCGGCGTTTCTAGGTCTGTTTTCGGAAGCTTGGTTGTATAGAATCAATTATTTAAATACAGGGTTTTGTGGATAGGCAGATATTCTGGAAAAATAGGATGTTAGTTGATATTCTCGTCGTATGTAAAGGGGTGGTTTCAGAAGATTCAAGATAGCATGCTTTCTGCCGGACTGGATCTAAAGGCTCCCAGACATATTCGTAGTGCTGTGGTATGGATTGAATCAAGATATTTAAGGTACGTTTTGCAGGCGCTCATGTAAAGTATACTTTCCATAATCTAATTTGGAGCGGACTAAGGATCTATAAATCCGTATTAGTATTTCCTCTTCCGCTCTCTCCATTGGTAATGAGCTAATGATTTTAAAATGTTAAATCCGATTTAAACACTTAGCTTTTGTTTCCTGAATGTGTTGTCTCCATGTGAACCTTTTATCAAATATTACTCCCAAGGAATCTATGTTAATCAACCACTTTGAAGTTGAACTCCACCGAGAGCTAGTTGTGGAGGGAAAAGATTAAGTCTTCTGCTGAACTGGATTACTTTGGATTTGTTTGTTGAAAAAAATGAAAACCGGATTTGACTGAGACCAATTGTGGATACTATCTAGAGCCTTTTGAAGTAGTGTACAGGTACTGGTCGTGACTTTACCTTGGCAGTAGAGAATGAGATCGTTCAGCGTATAGTACATATTTGACAGGTGGAATTATTGAGGAACAAATATCGTTAATACTCATTAGGAATAAAGTGGTGCTGAGGACCGAGCCTTGTGGAACTCCATTTTCTTGAGCATGTAGTTTCGATGTTCTGCCCATTTGTAACAACTTTGAAGGATCTGTTGGTTAAGAAGTTCTGAAGAAAACGAAGGATATTTCCAGTTAAGTTGAAAAGTCTTTGAGTCTATCAAAAATCGAATTTTACAATCGTGTCGAAGGCGCTGTCAATATCTAGCTCACGGCGATTATGTCGCTTTTACTTCTAATCGATTGTGTGATTTCTGAGTGTAAGGTGACCAGGATATACAATATGCATCTGTTTGATCGAAAACCTGCCTGCTCTGTAATTAAGAGGTTGTGCGATTCTAAGAACCAGTGTAGCCGTCTAATAACCATTTTCTCAAGTGTTTTACATAGTGTGCATGTTAGAGAGATTGGCCTAAAGGAATTTGGAGGATTAGTGTTCGAGTCGTTCTTTTTGATAGGTATTATGATTGATTCCCTCCATAGAGCCGGAAATTGCTGGCTACACCAAATTTTGTTGTAGAGTTCGAGCAGTTTAGTTTTTGTTACTAGATGTAAATGTTTTAGAAAATATCATCGGTATGTCGTCAGGTCCTGCAGCTGTGTTCTTTAGTGAGAGTAGGACTGAATTTAATTCGGAAAGGGTGAAGGGTAAATTGATGAGGTTGACAAATGTGAGGAAATGGCAAGGTGAGAGTTGTTAGTTGGGTTTGAAGGTTTGGAATTAGATTTTGTTTATTTTGAAAGTGTTGGGCAAGAATATTGGCCATTTGTTGATCGTTGGTAATGACTTGTCCCTCGTGAGTTAAGCCAGGAATTTTCGAACTGGTGTTTCTCCTCTCATCTGTCTTATCTTGGTCCATATTAGGGAGGAGGGCTGTCAGAGGTTATTGTGCTTGAGAATTTTTTCCACGACTCTCGTTTGCTTTGTTTTAGAACCCTTTTCGATTTCGCTCTCAATTTTTTTAAGGTTTATCAAGTCTGACTCAATTCTGGTTCTTCGGTATCTATTGAGCGCCTTTTGCACTCCTTCACAGCTATGTTACAGGATTCATTCCACCAGGGAACAGTTCGTTTTGAGAGGTTAACGGAATACTTTCCTATAGATATGTTGGCTGCAGAAATTATGGAGTTGGTCAACTGGCCAACAGCTTCATCTACGTTAATTAGAATAGTGATATTTTCTGTATTTTCCTTTAGAGTTAGGCTGTAGAGTTTCCCAATTTGCTTTGCAATTTTCCACTTTCCTTTGATATTAACTTGTTTTGGTTCGTTATCTGAGATTAGGATAGGAAAGTGGTTACTATCATAGAGACTATATTCAAGCGTGTACCATGTTTAATAAGGGTGCTGTTCCTGGATCTGAAAAGCTGAGCTCTATTGAGGAGAAGGATCCGGATTGTACGTGTGAAATATGTGCTGCTGCCGGTGTTTAGTAGATTGATGTTACAGTTGTTGATCACATTTTCGATAATTTTGCCAACGGCCAAACGTACGTTCTGATCCCCACATTGCGTTGTGAGCATTAAAATCACCTACCAAGATGAAAGGTATAGGGAGTTGGCTATGAGGTCCATTATTTTCTGTGTCTCTTACAGTGTAGTCTGGAGGGATATATACACTGCAAAACAGTAATCCTATTTAGGGCACCACGCAGTGATGGCAACTGCTTCTAAGTTTGTATTTAAGTGTAGTTTTTGATGGAAAATATCTCTAGAGACAAAGACAGAGGATCCGCCACTAGCACGTAGATGAGTAGTTCTAATGAAGTGATGGCCAACAATAGCTTTTTTAGGTGAGGGTTGTGAGACTTGGTAAAAATTGGTTTCTTGTAAGCACAGGAAGTCTGCGCGAGGAATCCGAGATGAGCTGTTGTAGTCGTTCTAAACGGGGATAGAAACACGTCACAGTTCCCACTGTATTAAAGAGAGAGGCATGGAAATTAGAAATTTAGTATGACGATTTATTCATGTGACTGCTGTGAGCTTTCGGAGCATATATTCATTCATCACTAGGTTCATTAGATAGATCCAAGCTCTCGGTCTCCTCGTTCAGCACCGGATTTTTTTTAAGCTGCTTCTTAATCTTCTTTGTAATACGGATATTCTGTTCTTTATGGATCTATCTGTAAGGTCGGGGGTAAATTAGATTTACAAGTTTGAGACTAGACCAAACAAATGTCATCTGTGTGTTTTCGAGCTTCCAGGCACGGATCTGATCTACCATACGTATTTTCTAAGAAGTCATAAAGATTTTCTATGGGAAGTATGAACGCATCCGGTGTTGTCTGGTAGCGTTTTTGCTATGCATTCTTTCATGGATGTTGTGAGGTTCGATACAGACAGAAAAGCACCAGTTATTTTGCGCTTTCTTCTTTGTTGCTTTATGAACTGCTGAGGAAGGTGGGAGATGGGATGGGTGGCATAGCATTGATATTTTCTGTTTCTGCGGGTGAACTTGAAATTTCACTCTGTATCGAAAGCTGGGAGTATCCGCGTTTTTGGGCTGGGCGTCAAAACTGCAGGAGGCTGGTTTTTTTGTGGGGTAATCGGATCTACATTTGAAGTCACTTCGCTATTCTCTATAAGATTGCAAGGTTTGTTATTGGAGATATCTGTTCAGTTGGTTCAGACAGAGTGGATTGGGACAGTGAAATGTTGTTGGAGGATTTGGGCAATTTGAAGCAATGTGTCCGGGCTGCTTGCAAATGAAGCACTCCATTTTGTCTGTAGACAGAAAAATTCTGTTTTCGTTACCGTCAAAAGGAATGAATTAATGAAGTCTGCAATTCGTAGTTGTCTGATGGGGGGGAAGTACGTAGACTTGTCGTCTATGAAACTTAATATATGAGAATATTCATCGCCTGGAATACCTGCTCTCAAAAACGAGACAGGGGAGGTTATCTGTAAACCAAGGCTCTTATTAGCATTTCAGCAAGATCATGGGGTATATAGGGAGATATATTCGAGATTATTATTCGTTTTGTCGGGGAAACGAGTCTGCGGATGTTTATGGCATTATTGTTGATGTTTACGGAATGAATGAGATTTTAGAAGATCGTCAACAAGGTTGGAATGGCTAAATATATGCAGATTCTGTTATTAGAGATCCTAGATGCAAAGGAAATATGTTTGGGCCCTACAAATATCGCCTATTGCCTTAACATAGTCAAGTAACTTCAAGTTATCATCGGCGTTTGCATCACTATGGCTTGATCCTTTTTTGGGAAAGATGGTTTATGTGCAGTCTTAACACAGCTGATACGTAACTGGTTACTAGGAACTGAATTATTGGTACTCATATTGTGCGGCATTTTGGTTTCTATGGGTTGAGGTAGAACTGACTGGTTTCATTGTTTGCCCTTGTACCTCAAAAGCGATTTGTTAGGTTGAATTAATTAATTTACTTCCCTTGTTGTATTTAATTCGGTTGTATAGCATATAGCAATAATCCATATTAAGTTACTGCCTACGCCTCTGGTAATGAGGAGCAGGCAAAAACAAACTGTGTTTTTATAGGGACTCAACTAATGACCTTGGCTGTTATCAACTTCATTTCAAATAAGTAGAAATAAAAAATGAAAACAAAAAGCAAGCGCGGCGGCAAAAACTTGATTCAAAGCACGTAAAATGGGCAGTACATACGTCGGTACTTGTAACACTGAAACAAACAATTTAACTAGATAAATCACAAGCGAACTACGCTACGGAGCAAATCATAAACGATGTTGACTCGTTCAAGCACTCGAGAACAATCGGTAAAAGATTTGAAATTACTGAATTGGCCGCATCTATCAAGTTAGGTGGGGTACTGCTTACTTCATCGTCGCTCGAAATTTCCATTATTTTACAGTTATAAATATTACGCACGAAATTGACGCGAATGAAAAGTCACTCCAAAATAATTATCAAGAACTGTCACTTTGAAATAATTGTCAACAAATGCCATTTTATTTCCATAGTTACAGTAATTACTTGATTTGGAAAAACAGTTTAAGCCAGTTCAATAATATTTTTCATATTAAGCTAAGCATGTTACTTATTTTAGAACAATATTTTTGACGTTTGTAGAAAAAATTTTGTTTGCATCTCATGCGCGAAATACTTTGGTGAACTCGACTATTTTTTTTAACTCGGCTGCACCTCGTCAAAAAAATCAGTTCTCGATCACCAAAGTAGCATTTCGCGCACTAGATACAAAAATAACTATTACCGCACTAGTGCGTTAAAGTAATAGTTACCGCACTTATATGGGCGTGTAAAAACATAATTTACGTACGGTTGTAGATAAAAGTTTTTAATCATTTCCTATGCTGAAATCACTATGACTGTGTAAGTGATTAGATGTGTGCACATAATGAAAACTGTGTTCAAAAACCTAATTTACTGAAAAACGTGCAGCACATCAATAGAATAATAAATATGATATTGCCGTTATATACATGCTTTCATTCCCCCTTGATGTAATATCAATTAGAGTTCATGTGAAATTTTGGTAACTCTTTTTAGTGGAAAATTGAATATTTCTGCGATGGATTCCAAAGCTGTAGTTAATTGGATTTGAAATACACGTTAGCATCAGCCCAATTCAATTTCAAGCAATTCCATTTAATTTTTTGCTGAATAAATACTGAATTTTGGCAGAACGTTCTTTTATGCGTAATATTATATCCAACAAATAACTTTCGACCCCCAAACTTTGCCTGTTCTTCAAGCTATTAAATGTTCATGCCTATAATTCATATCAGGTTTCATACGCTAGAAATAAAGAAATCAATATCAATGACAGAGGCGGAGCGGGAAACGCCCTTTTGTTAAATTGTATAGTTAATTTTGTCATCTATGAAGTTGTGATATTTTGTGCAGAACCTGAAGACGTATTTAACTCCTGACATTCTGATGCTGTACTACCCTAATATGTATCTAGGTGACGCTAAGTTTAATGATGATAAACGAATAATCTAACCTCTTTAGGAAGAAGGTGAAAACTGAAATTTTAGTGAATTTATTTCTTCATATTGTTAAGTAAAATGATCCATTCATTAATTTCAATATAACCAATATAGATCTTCTTTATATTGCAATTATAACAGAATAACATACAGAAAATTCTAAGGTTCTAATAAAAATCAAGTTTATATATATATATATATATATATATATATATATATATATATACAGGGTGATTCATTAATATGTGTAAATATTTTAACGGGCAAATTTTGAGCTCAAAATATGAAGATCTAACCCAATTTGCTTATACAAAATATTTCTCCTTACTGATTTACAGGGTGTTTTATCTAGATTATTAAAAATGAATTTTGTTCATTACTTCAATGCTACTTAATATTTCTTTATTATATTTGGCAGTAAGTTACAGTAGTTTGGGACACATCAAATAATAGTAAAGAAGACTTTCTCGCTATCACCAGTGGCGTACGGCAGGGGCACGGGAAGAGTTCTCGTTTCCTAAATTCTACGCCACTGGCAGAATTGTCCTTTTAGTATAATTTTTCGATTCTCCTATATTTTCTCTGTAAATAAGGTATTTTTTTTTTCGTAACGCTAGAGCCATTATATTTCGAGATATTTAACGTTGAACATATGGCTGCACAATTCCTTTGATTTTTATGTACGAGTCATATCGGGTTTTTTGTCATACGATTGCATGTATTTAAATTGAAAAAAAAAATTATTAGGTATTTTTTTTAAATTTATGATAATATTAATAAACAATTTAAAACATAACAATTACAAAAATATCCAGCGCTACATAAAAAAAGTTCAAAATAAATACTTAATTATGAAGATCTTCTTTACAAATTTTGGAAGAATATCAAATTTATGAACAAAACTTGCTCTTCGTTTACCGTTTACCTCAATAAGTTTTTTCATTCTTTCGTTGAACGATCTTCTAACTTTAAAAAATATGTTTGGCTGATTCGCAAAAAAATTAGCGGAATTTACAATTTGCTGCCATAGTTCCTGGCGAGTATTTATTGTTTGGGAGTATACCAGTGATTTCATATGCCCCCAAAAATAGAAATCTAATGGATTACAATCGGGACTTCGAGGCGGCCACGGAAATTCACTACCTCTGCCAATCCAACGATGAGGAAATTGATTATCTAGATAATTCCGCACTATTGATGTATAATGGGGTGGTGCTCCATCGTGCATGAACCACATGTCTCTCCTTTGGTTAAGTGGCAATTGCTCTAGCTCATCGAAAAGTTTAGTTTGTAAAAAGTCCAAATACGAATTACCATTTAAATTTTCAGGTAATTCATATGGACCTAACAAACGGTCTCCGAGTATACCGCACCAAACATTAATTTTAAACTCGCGTTGAAAATGTGACTCACA
The DNA here is from genome assembly GCA_030704885.1 of Cynegetis impunctata. Taxonomy (NCBI): domain Eukaryota; kingdom Metazoa; phylum Arthropoda; class Insecta; order Coleoptera; family Coccinellidae; genus Cynegetis; species Cynegetis impunctata. The sequence goes on from JARQZK010004336.1 coordinate 840,955, forward strand.
ATATAAATGAGGATTTTCAGTATCCCAACTGTGGCTATTCCTCCAGTTAAATATTCCTCTCCGTGTACAAGTAGCTTCGTCGCTAAAGATAACATTTTCATAAAAGTTTCGGATTTTCATTTTTTTTTATTTGCCATCGACTGAGGCGAAATTCAATCTTGCAGGAAGATCTCTTGGTAATAAAGTTTTGTACTGCGAGTAATATGGTAAGGTTTCAAATTTCCCTTTTTCAGTATTCTAAAAACTGTAGATTGGCTTACCCCAGTCATTGAAGATAAGCGACGAGTGCTAAGTTGTGGATTTTCTGCAATTCTCACTAATATGTCATCTTCCTGATCTACAGAAATATGTTTAGGTCGGCCCACATCACGTTTTGCCTTGAATTGTCCAGTCTCTCCTAATCTTCTAAAAATATTGCGAAAGGTTTGATGATTGGGCTGAACTCTTTCTGGATACATTTCTCCATATCTTTGAGTAGCAGCAAGACAGGAATAATTTTCTTGTGCATAAACACAAAGCATATCGCGCATTTCAGTACTACAAAAAACATTAGGGCACTGCATCTTCACTTTATCTGCTTTTGAAAATTTATAACAGTCACAATCTCCATGGATAATATTGTCAACAACTGTCAATTGTGACACCATCCTACTAGATCAAAATAATTATTTAAGACTTCCTCATATCTATTTCCAAATAAATGTGAACTGCATCTATTATGACAATAGACACATGCATAATAATTAATTAATTAACAATTCTATTACAAATACACCAACATGAATGATACATAATTAAAATCAAAGTAATTATGCAGCCATATGTTCAACGTTAAATATCTCGAAAAATAGTGGCTATACTCCCAAATGTAGAGATCTTCCTGCAAGATTGAATTTCGCTCAGTCGATGGCAAATAAAAAAAATGAAAATCCGAACTTTTATGAAAATGTTATCTTTAGCGACGAAGCTACTTGTACACGGAGAGGAATATTTAACTGGAGGAATAGTCACAGTTGGGATACTGAAAATCCTCATTTATATTGTGAGTCACATTTTCAACGCGAGTTTAAAATTAATGTTTGGTGCGGTATACTCGGAGACCGTTTGTTAGGTCCATATGAACTACCTGAAAATTTAAATGGTAATTCGTATTTGGAGTTTTTACAAACTAAACTTTTCGATGAACTAGAACAATTGCCACTTAACCAAAGGAGAGACATGTGGTTCATGCACGATGGAGCACCACCCCATTATACATCAATAGTGCAGAATTATCTAGATAATCAATTTCCTCATCGTTGGATTGGCAGAGGTAGTGAATTTCCGTGGCCGCCTCGAAGTCCCGATTTTAATCCATTAGATTTCTATTTCTGGGGGCATATGAATTCACTGGTATACTCCCAAACAATAAATACTCGCCAGGAACTATGGCAGCAAATTGTAAATTCCGCTAATTTTATTGCGAATCAGCCAAATATATTTTTTTAAGTTAGAAGATCGTTCAACGAAAGAATGAAAAAACTTATTGAGGTAAACGGTAAACGGAGAGCATATTGAACATTTGTTGTAAATTGTTTTCAAGTTTTGTTTATAAATTTGATATTCTTCCAAAATTTGTAAAGAAGATCTTCATAATTAAGTATTTATTTTGAACTTTTTTTATGTAGCGCTGGATATTTTTGTAGTTGTTATGTTTTAAATTGGTTGTCAATATTATTATAAATTTAAAAAAAATACCTAATAATTTTTTTTTTCAATTTAAATACATGCAATCGTATGACAAAAAACCCGATATGACTCGTACATAAAAATCAAAGGAATTGTGCAGCCATATGTTCAACGTTAAATATCTCGAAATATAATGGCTCTAGCGTTAAGAAAAAAAACATACCTTATTTACAGAGAAAATATAGGAGAATCGAAAAAATTATACTAAAAGGACAATTCTGCCAGTGGCGTAGAATTTAGGAAACGAGAACTCTTCCCGTGCCCCCTGCCGTACGCCACTGGTGATAGCGAGAAAGTCTTCTTTACTATTATTTGATGTGTCCCAAACTACTGTAACTTACTGCCAAATATAATAAAGAAATATTAAGTAGCATTTGAAGTAATGAACAAAATTCATTTTTAATAATCTAAATAAAACACCCTGTAAATCAGTAAGTGAGAAAATATTTTGTATAAGCAAATTGGGTTAGATCTTCATATTTTGAGCCTCTCAAATTTGCCCGTTAGAATATTTACAACATATTAAATGAATCACCCTGTATATATGTATATAGCCTTAGTGTGATATGACTCTATGTACTTAAGAGATTCGAGCCATACCACGGACAGCGCCTTACTAGGCTATGCTCAGACCCGTAGTCATTCGTTGAATCGAACTCATTGCATCATCTTAATCTTATATATATATATATATATAATATATATATATAATATATGTATATATATATTTTATATATATATATATATATATATATATATATATATATAGATATATATATTATATATATATATATATATATATATATATATATATATATAATATAATTATATATATATATATATAAATAATATATTGATAATTATATATATATATATATATATATATATATATATATATATATATATATATATATATATATAAACAGCCACCTCCTTTAGCCTCTGTTTTCCTGGTTGACTGTAGAAATTTAGATGGCTTGTAAACAACTGTATCCTGTATCCCACATATTTACATATGTTAAGTGAAAACAGTACCCCTAAGTAGAAATAAGGCTACATAGTGATGCATTCTTTGAATGTATGAGGTAAGTCATTTATTGCTGGTCAAACTATTGGGAATGTGAATATTAATAGTTTATGTATTTAAATATAATAAAGAAAGAACAACTTTTGTCTATTTTCGTAACAAGCATGGAACTAATATTTTGTCTCTGTTAGGTTTTTAAGATTGATGCCGTTTAGTTAATTTTTAATTTATACCACTATCAAAATAATTAATATCACTTAAATATGATGAAACGCTCAACGCAAAAATTTAATGATAATTGAGTATGAACTATTAATTTTCGGAGAAAACATTTATATGCCTTGTGCCATACAATATACAGATGCCATAGAAATGAAATGAACAAAATAATAGGTTGAGGATCGAGCAACAGATGGCATATAATTTCTCTCGAAGTGGGGATACAAATTATGGAACTCTTTTTAAGTTTAGTAAAGGATGTAGTATTCTGGAAGTGTGAAAAATGAACAGCAAATAATCTTCGGTTTGGCAAATGCAATGGAATTAATTCTCATGTTCTATATAATTTTGCTGGATGGCACAGTGTATTTTTGAAGGTTTGTATTTTCATTTGTTCAGGAAAAAATTGTTATTTGAAATGGAAAGCCCTCGTATATAAAAAAAAATAAAATGAGATTGGTATATAAATTGTGAGTGAAAATAATGAAATTGAAAATACACGACGTTTCGGTCGACCATTCTCAATTGAATTCTGTGTTTACTTGAGAACGGTTGAGTAGGATTCAATTACTACTCTTGTTTTATTTATTTTTCTCATAGGTGCAGTTTCCATTTGAAATCATTTATTTACTAATTATAATTTATTTTTCAGTCAATTTTGTCATTTATTCGAGAAACTCACTTTATTTTTCAGATACATACAATCTCCATTTTAATTTATTATTTTTTATTAATCTTGAATTTCATTTTTTCAGATCCCACTTTTTAACTTGCCATGTATTCACTTTAGTTTTTCTGATACGAGCATATTCGTGTTTTCATCTTATTGTTGTTTACTTATTATATTTTCATATGTATCATGCACAACTTTACCCCTGCATTTTATAGACAAAAAAGAAATAATAGGTGGATAGCGTTAGTTAGTACCAGCTAGCTGATTAGAACAGACTGATGCTCTTGCTTAGCTGAAGTTGTGATTAAAACCATGAAGAGATTAAAATTTAATTCGAAGAAGTAACGATATTCTATATTCCTAATGGAAAAGTACCAAAAATTTAAGTTAAATTTTCCAATCTGAATTATATTATCCAATACAGAACATTTCAATCAAATTTCAACATGTATCTATTGTAAATCAGCGGTCAGGGTATATTTGCCCTAATAAATAGTCCTTCTACTACTCTATTCTGGTATATATGGCTGCACAATCAACGACCTACCTTATATCGAATTTTGAGCTCATTTATCGTCATTTCTTTTGTGGGAATTCACAAGAAGCAGGAAGAGTGAAAAATTTGATTTGGACGGTCGAGAAGAAAGCATTAGATAGACTGATGTTGGTAATAAATTTCTATGAATAGCTTTCTGGAGAATTTAAATGGTTGTATAATTTCGCAATCTTATTCACATTCACATCGTATCAATCAGTGAAAATCTACAGATTTATTCGGGCAGTTTTTGTGTCGAAAAACATTACAAAATTTCTGAATTTAGTTCATTCCTTATAAAAAGAACAGGAATATCTGACATTATTTTGGAGCTGTTCAAACCGCGAATTTCGAATATACAAATGATAACTCGGAAATATGATATGATTAAAGTAGATAACTGTTCAAAGAAATTAATTTATATAAAGAAATTATTGATTTGGTAAATACTTTCTTAAGTGAAACTGCTTTGCACGCATGAGGGTAAAATTCTTACGGTTGAAACAGATGTGGGATGAAACGGATGTGTGTCACAGAAGAGAGAGAGAGAGAGAGAGAGAGCGATAGAAACCGATTGAGAGTGAGTGAAAAAGGGAAACGTAGCATGAGAGAGCGAGGCAGAAAGGGAAATCGTGTTACTGTGCGCTTAAGAAAGTGATGGCGGTCACTTTCTTAAGCGCACAGTAACACGATTTCGTGTGTCTCGCATTTTTCTCGTACTCAACGATCAGACGACGAAATTCTCATCTCGGACACGACGATCGCGTATTTGTATTAGTTTTCGACACTTTTATTATTTTAGTTAGAATTAAATTCATTAAATTCCTAACATGTCTTCCTTTAACCCTCCCTCTAGATTCAAGAATTAGTTTGTCAAAGAAGTTTCACTTCTGACATGTGTACTTTGTACGCACGAACTCTTTTAATTTTAAGAGATATTTTCACATTCTGTTGAGGAAACTACTATTTCTTAGTATACCTATTAAACAATTCCTATTAAATTTTGTACAAAAATTACTCCATAATCCATTAGTTGTCACTGAGATGAATGATATTTTTGAAAACAAATCCTTATCGCACTTCACAGCCGAAAACGTTACTTATTCATGCAAATCAGCTATAATAAACAATAAATTGTGAAAGTAATTCAGTAAAAGTTGAGGATAGCGATGATGAAGTACTAGTGTTTGTAAATCTTAGTAAGATAGTCGATATAAATATAAAGATATAAGTTTAATATGAGTATATAAATGAATAATATACGTATGAATTTGAAGTGGAAAATTGACTATATTTCTAACAATCACTCTTAAATCTTTTGGTGTAATGATAAGCAGAAATCGTGAAGAATAATTAAAAAAAAAATTATGCAAAGTAGCGATTTCAACATCAACTTTTCTGGTAAAACCCAGAGCCGTTGTTACTTTTCCTTCTCGATGAATTTGATTTGAAAATTAACGATAGCAAAATCTGCACTATACCACTATCAATGCAATTTTTTGCCAGGCACATAAAATTTCATGGAAAACATATTTGTACTGATTTATTTACCACAAATAATCCATTACTAAGATAAGATGTACTGATAGTTACTTGATTTTTTGTAATAATTGATAATGTATCAATGTCTATCTTCTAAAACATATCATCATTCAATTTTATTACCATTTATTCGTTTATTGATTTTATTTAATTTAATTAATTTCAGAAACTGCTGATTCACAACATTATTCTGGATATTTAATACATTTAATATAGTAAAAAGAGCTTATTTTTAACCGGGTGTCTCACGACTCCTGTCGTCTTTTTATTTTTGAGTATAAAATTTGTATTGGTGAAATGAAGGAATTATTTGAATTACTTATCTCTACCTAAATTCTCATTAATTTTAGAGGCTTCCATGAAATGTATATTGATGATTATTTTTTATTTTTCACTTGTATATTATTTGTTGAGTTTACCTCAGATACGGTTGCTATCAATACACTCATTAAACCCTAGGGCGATATGAGCGGGCATTATGGATCATAACGCCCATCGGGCGCTAGGATCTATATAACGCACATGGTACATAAATATTTATTTCGTATAATTTTCAATCAATCAGAACGATCAATTTAGTTACGTTACCCTGTATAATTTCGATAGTACCTGATTATACATAGAGTAGCTCTACCAATCGAAAACTAACTGGACCGTCAAATTTCGACATATTATATCAATAACTGTTCAAAAAAGGTCGATTCGGAGATTTTTACTTAATTCATTCCATAAATAATCGTATACAATACAATACGTACTTCAAAATAAATACGATTATACATCTCAAACTTCCTGCATAATTGTGGAGCTCGCGCGCAAACACCGCTAAATCCATTTTTAGAGATTTTTTACATTTTTACAGATTCTTATACTACTCAATGATACCTACAATATAACACTTCACTTACAGAACAAACCCCGTTAAATCCCTTTCAAAATAGCTGTCAAATATGCGACTTTGGAGCATACCGCGCTAAATCCAATTTTGGTACCGAGGTCCGCTAAATCCCTATTATTTTTTAACGGTGTTTTTTTATTAATAGACAAGTTTTGGCGATAACTGGGTAACGAAATTATGTTAACGGGTAATCAGTTTATCTCTTTCTCGCTTTTATATTGAGAAAGAGATGGACTGATTACTCGGCCAAAAAATTTTGTTACCCGGTTAACGCCAAAACTCGCTTAATGTCACATAGATGATGCTGAGTATGGATATAAAATACGCGCTTTCCGCGTTATGTTTGCACAGTCAGCTGATTTTTATAACCTCATAGTTCCATTTATGTGTTTTGTGTTCATAGTAAAGTATACATATAGCAATATTATTACTAATGATTGTAAAAATGGATGATGCTAATAGTTCTGTGGGTGCAAGTAATGTTGTATCAAGAAAAAGACAAAGAAATGAAACCAAACGAGAGAAGATTGAATCAAAGAGATAAGTCAAATTATTATTATCATTTTCGAGAAAAAACCTAGTAATATTGTTTGTTTGATCCTTAGAAATCAAGTCTCTGCCTCTGCCGTTTCCGTCATTCAAGAAACCTTGTTTGCACATGGGGCCTACATATTGTTGTTCAGAAATAAAACTGGAAGATGTGCAAGAAATTCGAAATTCTTTTAACGCCACTAACGAAAAGATTAAACAGGATATCAAACTATGCCACTTTTTGTCTTTTACTGCTGTCAAACATAAACGATCCATCAAAAACCATCCTAGAAAGCGAGAGTTCACTGTAGCATATTTCATGCCAAAACGACTTTCTGAAAAAATATTCAAGTGTGTCAAGCCATGTTTTTGTGCGCACTCAATATTCGCAAGGATCGTGTAGCAAAAGTTTGTTTCGAGGGGAAAATCCCGAAGAAACTTCGAGGTGGTGACAGAATGTCCGAGAAGCACACCGACAAAAAGCGAAATATCAGACAATTTCTGCATGGGCTACCTACTAAGAAAAGTCATCATAATAAAAGGAAGACAATACGAGCTTATCTTGAATGTAGCCTAAACATGTAAGTTATTTCACCACTATATAGAACAGTGTGCACCAGAATTGAAGACTACAAAATTCGATATGTTAAGAAACATTTTTATGAATGAGTATAATAAAGGGTTCATCACTTAAACAGCCTTACACTCACAAACATTCATACACTGAAATTATTCTGCGATGGCTGCGGTGGACAAAATCGTAACTCGTTCATCATTCACACTTTGTATTATTGGTTGAAATTCAAAGCTCCTCCAGCTATAACAGAAATTATAATAACAAACCCGGTCCGTGGTCACTCGTTCTTACCAGCCGACCGAGTGTTTGGTCGCGTAGAGAAAGACCTTAAAAAGCATCCACTTCTACCATTAAAAAGCGATTATGAGGCCAAAAAGCATGGAGTTGTCAGGTTACTCGACAGTGGCGAAAAAAATAGCTGGAAAATATACAACATCAAGGCTCTGGAAGAAAAACTGAAAAAGATTAATGGCATTGCGGAGATGAAAGTGATCAGCTGAAAAAAGCTACTTCGGGAAACGCTTCTCTGTATGGCTTTCAGCAGTTTAGGTTCAGAACTAGTACGGAAAAATATACGACCTTTACAAAACCACAGTCTAGAGGGATTCTCCAATCTGACTTGAAAGAAAGAAGACTTGATAGTCAAAGGGGCATACTCGAGAAAAAGAAAAAATCTTTGGGAAATCTATTAACTAAGCACTTTGGAGACGATTGGAAGAATGACGAGAAGTTGGCTTGGTACAATGATCTACTACGTAGGCAACCATACAACAAAATGGAAGATGATTCAGCTGAACCTTGCGATTGCCTCGCTGAGGAAAACGCCGTACATAACTAATTTAAAAAAATAATAAAAGAGTTATATTTCATTTTTTTTTGTTAAGAAATGATTGAGAAAATGTGTTTTCATATATATATATAAAAGTATTTGTGTTAATTTTTTCTACATTGGAACCAAAAACTGCTAATTCAAAAAAAATGTCCTATTTAACTCCATATTTGAACCAAAACCCGCTTAATCCAGAAAAAAAATTTATTAATGAATAAGGTTTTCAAAAAAAATCAGCAAAATTTTCAAAAAAAAGTCCTTAACAATCAGCAGAATGGAAAGGAAAAAACAGTAAAACGTTAACCATATTTTATTTATTGCAATATGTTTTTTGCGATTTTCCACACGTTTGACTTAGGGGATGTAGCGGGTTTTGTGCGAGAGCTCCACATTTACAATTCGTGCCAGTTTGACAGAATATTTAGACTGTCAACAGACACTGTTTTTAATTATGCAACAAGTTATCGATGTATAACCTGATTATTTTGAAGTACTTATAGTATTACTACTGATTATATGTTCTCATTAGTTATCTGCCTTATGTCCATGAGTATTGTGATGGCAAAAATGATGTTGATAATTTTAATATTTATTCTTTCTGAGAACAAAAGTGAGTGATTCATTTTCTTATTTCTAAATTATATTTCATTCAGTAATAATTAATTTCTGAATTTTTATACATCACTGTACGACCTTTGGAATCTCTCTTATAAAAATTCAATATTTCTACTAACCTGGGTGTATGTCATCCAGCAACATGGTTCCACTTGATTTGCATCTAAACCCCAAAATTCTAGTTCCTCTTCAAACAACGGTCCGCACACATCAGACGGATAGTGAAGCTTTCCAGTCCTAACAACAAAGACAGCTGTCACATAGATGTTTGAATATTTCAAATCGAATGTATAGAATAGGTGACAATTTCATTTCTGAGCATGTCAACTATATTACATCAAAGAAGTGATTTCCCTGCGAAGATAATTTTCAATATTATTCTTCTGATTCCTATATTTTCCAGAAAGAGATTTTATCATCTACGTATATTGATTTAAGTAAGAAAATATCCAGTGCAATTAAGTGTGCCTAAGAACAATAAAATGAAAATTGTTTAACAACGTATTCCAAAACATCATGGGGCGACTGTCTAGAGCTTCTGTCGTGTGTGGCGTCGATGACAAATTTTCTAACATTCTCCCTTGAGATATATATCTAGTATTGAAGTGTCGCATATCATTTGGTGGAACATGATTCAATACTAATATATAAAATGAAACTTTTATATTAACGTTTCAGAAGAATTGAACAATTGAAATTAAAAATTTAATCAGTAAACTAGTTTCGGGTTATAGACCCATTATCAAGACTGAATAGAAAAATGATCAACAAGGTCATTTATAATATCAAATCTAATAGAGGGGAAACTTGGATTCAACTTATTCATTTACAATGAGGTATTTCTTCTTAATGGCACCACCAATTTCTAGGATTTTCAATAGGTCAAGACGTTTGCCTTTGTTACCTGGATGTGGACATATGGAATAGTTATTATTATTTATATTATTCTTATATTTATTTTTCAACATATTTGTGAAACGTTAAGCCAAGTTTTTTGTTTAAATATGTATTATATATAAATATGTAAATATATATATATATTTATATATATATATATATATATATATATATATATATATATATATACATATATATATATATATATATATATATATATATATATATATATATATATATATATATATATATATATATATATATATACATGGGCGCCGGCAAGGGGGGGCAAATTGGGCATTTGCCCCCCCCCTGGAGTTGGAAAACAAGTTCAATTACAACAAAATCAAAATCAAACATTCATTTTTCAAAAAATATAAAATATTGAATCATGTTGACGACACAAATACGCAACCAGAGAACAAACTGAAAATATAAACATATTTCTTCAAGTTACTTATTCTTTGAACAATAACTACATTCTTCTGGGGCGAAACCCGTATTTATTAATAACTGCATCAACAATGTTTTTCCCGAACTCTTTTACGATGAATACTCATCATACAAAGTCCGGAAAGTCTATCATGTTTCATAGTCGATCTTAGCCATGTCTTGACTCTTCTTGACGTGCTGAAGGACCTCTTAACAGTACATGTTGTGGCTGGAAGAGTTAATCCAATTTTGATTGCATCCGTTATAAAGGTCATATTGTCCAATAAAAATTCAAGCAGGTAGATATATTTTCATATGTCGATTTCTGGAGGAGTACGTTCAGACAACTACCACATCTCATACAAGGTTAGTGCCTCTGACAGAAAGTTATCCAAAAGATCACCGTAGAGGTCTTGAATATCAGCTGCTACCTCTAAAAGCATTTTTGAAGTCATGCTCCGCATGGTTTTTGGATGAAGTTCATATAAGTTGTACCCTTTCATTTTTTTTTTAATCGATACTCTAGATACCTATTGAAATAGAGCTTCTAGATATGGAATGAAAATTCCTCTTCGATAGTACTCGCTCAATCACATTGATGGATGATTTTCTCGATTAATCTGTTTTGATGCTAGGAGCGGCATCACCAACTCAAACCCCAACTTTTCGGCGTCCTCTCTTGCTTTTTTTTTTGAATATTTTACAATTCTGTTTGCTAACTTGCAGGCACATTTCCTCGTTCAGTATTTTTTAAAACGAAAATCAATAATTATAATTTAATCATTAAACATATTATAAAAAAAACTGATGAAAACTAGCATTAAAAATAAATATAAAAAAGTAAATTTTCGGCAGCGGCGCTTCACCAGGGAAAGACACTCTCGGGCCCCCGTGTCTTGATCCCCCCTGTCCTACTGGCTGGCGGCGCCCATGTATATATATATATATATATATATAATATATATATATATATATATATATAATATATATATATATATATATATATATATATAATGTACATAAGTTTAGATATTCAATCGATTGGAAATATAAAAAGTCATAGAATTCATGAGTGTTTGGTTCTTTTTGGTTATTGTCATAATATTAGAAGTAAATGAAAAAAAACTTATCGTAATATTGCAGAATTATATAAAGTTTGTAAGTTAGTTAACGATGAGTGAGAGCCAGCAACATCAAGCTAATGCTACTTGGATATTCCGTGTATCTCTTAGATAAAACACCAGAACCGCTGTATAATGAATACGTTTCAAATGTTAAATTGTATGTTGTTCACCATGTTCTCGAAACCATCCCTGCTTCGCGTATCCTAATTTACTTAATTCACAAAGTAAAACAAGTCGAAGTTCCACAGAGACAATGAAAGATTCAAGGGAACAAATAACGTGTTTACAGCTACTCTAAACTGAATTCATTGGCCATTAGCAAGCGTGAAGAGTGGGCACTTAGAATTCACTGAGAGATGCCATGCCTCTCTTATATTATCGCTCGATATGGCTTATCAAGTGGATCATAGCTACTTTCCTATCAGTAAACTTTCTTCCATAACTTCTTGAAATGAACGATATCATTATCACATTCATAAATACTCTGTAGGGAAAATTTCTCAAGGGATCCATATTTACTCTTAAAGAAAGAGTTCTAAAAAATTTTTTTTTTATTTGTTTTTTGTGGTATACAAAATTCTGTATCTGTTCAATTTAATTCAATTGACAAATATGTTAATTCAGGAAGCAAGTTTGGAGTACCTACCTACTGAAAAGGGTTGCCAAGGACCAACCCCGGAGATTTTTTTAAGGAATTTAGTAGGGAGGGGGTTGAAGAAAATGTCAATCATTCATTTATTTTTAATTTATATATACCTACTCTGCTTCTAATATTTGACAGTTTTTCACTACAAAAACATAATCTTTAAAAATCGAAGTTTGATTAGTAGAACGCGGTTGCGTATAATTTTAAAAGAACTGAGGAAATTAGCCACCCCGGGAAATCGGAAGGTTGACCATTATTACCGGAGTCATCCGGGTAATCTGGGAGGGTTGGAAACCCAATAACTGAATATTAAGAAAATCTTCATGCAGATGAGTTCTATGATTTGTAAGAAATGTTCAGCGTGCAAAGTAGAATTGTGTTTGAAACATGACAAAAACTGTCATGTTTATATATATATATATATATATATTTATATATATATATATATATATATATATATATATATATATATATATATATATATATATATATATATATATATATATATATATATATATATATATATATATATATATATATGTACACATACTGCAGGATAATCCTTGTGTTTTTTTATCTTGAAATTTGTTTCATTTTCTTCAAGTATCTCTAATAAACCATTATCAAACCGTACATAATATTTTTTCCACAAAAAAATAATTTGGGCCGGAAAGGGTTAACATCTGTTCATACATAATTGAAACATAAATGTTTTTCTGTTTTGTGCTTTTATTTTAGTAGATTCTTGTTTTGTTTAACTATTGACAGTGCGTTTTGTTATAAATTCTTTATATGTGCATTGTGTACAAAATTTTATTATTTCATATGACAATAAAGTTATTTCTCTCCTTCTCTCATATTTTCTGAAAGCTATATTTTATCCCAGAAAATTTTAGATTAATTGAAACCAAAAGACGCGGAATTTTATCGATACAAATTATGTGAAGAATACATTAACTAGACAGTCAAAAGCTCTGCCTCATCTTTTATTTAACGCCTTCACAAGAAATTTCATTGGCACGGAAATATGGAAAGGTGACGCTGTTCTCATCAATTTCCTTTATGTTTTCTATTGTGCTATACTGTTAATTCCGTTATAGGGCCAAGTGCATGAAATTTGTACGTCCATTATAGTTGTTAATTCATTCAGTTATTCATAAAGGTTTTAGCAAAAGACTAAGTCCCTTGTTAAATCTGAGAGATTCCAAATAATATTTTATATTTTCATGTTAATTTTCTAGTGATATTTCCTAGTTTTTATATCTCATCATATTCATCATTGATATTTTAGCCTTTAATAAAGTATATTCTTATCGGAAATTTTGTTTGTCTCTCAACGAAATTTCGACAATAATTATTGTATTTGGCAGCATGAACGTAAGAAAATCTTCTTCAAAATGGCGAAGAAGCCACAGCAGTTTTCATACGAAACTTATATCTTCAAAAATATTACGTAACATTTTGTACTTTCGCCTTGGTTTCTCGTTAGGTGTTATTATTTCGGTGAAATTGATATAGCCATACATAAATTTCGTTTATGTTCTATACACTAGCATCTTAAATTACCTTATTATTGTGTTTTTTGCCATTATTACAGAAACTTAAAAAAAATTTGTCATTTGTTACATTGGCGGGCCGAAAGTAACACGTTGTGGGTCGAAAGTAACAGGGCAAAGGGGTTTGTAATGAAGATGATATGACATATTTAATCAAACAAATATTTATTGGAAAATTCAGTGTCAGTCTTCTCTATTCAGACTCGCAATTATGGCATACATAATTCATTGACGCATTCAGTACCTATGAGACCACATTTTGCATTCGAAACAATGTAAATTTTGCTCATTCAGTCGACTATTGCTAAAATTTTCGAAACAAACGGGGTAGAAGCAATCTTCGCCGTCAAATTTATTTTCCTTGTCTACAACTGCGCTAGTATTTCTAGCTTGAATTTTTTTATATATCTATGCAATGTAACATGGCAGACATTCAATTATTTTTGCTATGGCTCTAATTTTTTCACCACCATTAAAATGCTCTTCAGCCGCTTTTCGATAGACTTTCATGTTAGTTGTTATTCGGTAGTTATTATGCGTTGTCGCGGCATTTTGTTGAAATAACCACACACACATAAAAAGTTTACTTAGAGTAAATCAATACGGGGACAAAAGTAACATGTTACTTATGTACCCATAGGGCTGCGTTACTTTTGTAGTCTACAGCATTTTTGTTAGAACATGAAAGATAATCTTGAAACGGAACATGCTAGACAAAAACGAATTTAAGCACTGTAAAATCAAAATAATCGAGTATCAATATGCAAATATTCAGATTAATATCATCCCTTTAATACTACATAAACATTAAATAAATAAACGTCAAAAAATTTACTTTAAATTTGTGAAATCACGTAGCGTCCTCTCACACGATCTAACAGTGCGTGGCGCGAGCGGCGATTGAATGCAACTGAAGGTGGCTGCACTGGCTATCACTTGACAGCAGCTAAGTGGTGTTTTGAAAATTCTTTAAACCTACAGAGCATTTATTATTTTCGACCCGCCGTTACTTTTGTACCCGGTCTCCCCTATTCAATGTCTTCGCAACATTTATAAATTTTTGCTTTTGTTACTATTCTCTATATAAGCTTTACCAAATCTCATACTTTTCCATGAAATCAATATTTTTAAAAAGGGGTACAACGTATTCTCTTGGCGTATTAATATATAAAAAAAACTGTAGTGCAGCAAGTTGCATTAGAAGAACGGGTTTTCATACCGTACCCAGTTTGAAAAATCTAATTATTCAATGAAAAATTTTTTTCCAAATTCGAAACAGCCTTTCGTCTATTTAGATTACCAAATTTGAACCCTATAACTTCAACATTGCGCCCTTTATCGGGTAAAAAAAAATGATTTATTTCATCCCTGTGTCTCAACCCCGTGACCGCTTCGTACCAAAACCAACCCCATCCAAGATGACATAGGAAACTATCTACCTACCAACTTCAAACCTATTGCTCAAAAATTGGGCCGTGTGTCACTTAAACAAGATTTATTTTCTTCCTTTGGGGGGTCAACCCCAATAAATTAGTACCAAAATCAATCCAATCCAAAATATTATTCGGAACTACCTACTCACAAGTTTTCATTTCTATTACTTCAAATTGCGCCATTTATTTATTTCCTTTCCCAGGGAGTCAACCTCGAATCCAAGAGCAGTTCCATTCAAGATATCACACGAAGCTACCTCCTTTAAAACTCTATTGCTTCAAAATTGCGCCCTTTATCGTGTAAACAACTTCAAAATACATAAGCATTAGAAACAAACATACGAACAACTTTGCTAATTGCACCCATTTTAATAAGCAAATTTTCAAAGTGAAAATCTGCTAATAATATTTTATCCATATAATGTCAATTGCTGACTGATTTCTCTTAGGATTTCTATGAGATTCACTTAATTATTTTGAACAGATTCGTGATTATAAATATAACAGAATATTTAGTAAACTCAATAAATAAGAGTCAGAATTTTCACATTTATTTGAGTTTTAATTACTCATTTTTTATATTATAGGTATTCAAGTGATCAACAACGTTATTTGCTCTAGTTACATTCTTACTTCATTTACTAATTTTGAGGTTAAGAAAAATATCTAGAGAGAACAACCAACTTACCGGTAATAGTTGAGCACTTGTGCAAAAACTCCAGGGTGTCTGTCGAAGAAATACTCGTTGAGTATTGGATCGTAGTTTGCCAGCGCTTCGGTGAGCCTGGACAGTCTTGTAGCAGGGATTTTTTTCAAAGTGGCCTTGTATGTCTCATGCCGAATGCCTCCAACATTCAGTACAACGCGGTTCTCCGCGTCCATGTTAATCAAATTCATCGCCACTGAAACAATATTGATAAGGATTCAAGACTGAAAAGGCTGAAAATTCGTAATAATTGACGAACGTATCAAATATTCAGTTACAATATCACAACAGCATCGAAAGTAATCGATTATACTTCCGAGTCACGAGACGTATTTTGCGAAACATCACGAGAGCGCAGCTCGAGTGATGTATTTTCACATTTTGACACTAGGCGAAACACCAAAACGATTATATCACGTCGTCAAGGGTATATTCACTTATCAATACGCAGTAGTTATGCAAAATTCACGGATTCTATTGGCTTATTCATACATGAGTTATATAATCAGTTATAATATCACAAGAGCATCGGAAATAATCGATTGTACTTCCGAGTCACGAGAAGTATTTTGCGAAACATCACGAGAGCGCAGCTCGAGTGATGTTTCAAGAAATTCGTAGTATTCGTAACGAATATATAATGAATAAAAAATATAAATTCTTTTGACAAACGTCAATATGAAAACATTCACATTTTGACACTAGGCGAAACACCAAAACGATTATATCACGTCGTCAAGGGTATTTTCACTTATCGATACGCAGTAGTTAGCGAAATTCACGGATTCTATTGGCTTATTCATACATGAGTTATATAATCATTAAAGTATCTCAGTAAATAGCTATTCCTTTTTCTATTAAAGGTCATTATCATATGTTTAAACTCTCAGTGGTTCGTTTTGATATTCCAGCTTGAGTAAGAAGTTTTTTGTAAGTTGGATAGGTATTGGCAAGACCTTCGAAAGGATATAAGTATATATTGAGGTGTGATTATTTTGTCAGTGGATCCTTTCTCATCTTCATAGGGTTTGGTCTATGATCAGAGACTTAATTCCATACATCTCTCAGCTTATTTCATCTGCCGCGAGAATATAAGGATTCATTATTCGCAATTGCAGGTTTTTCAATAATCCTTCAACGTTTATAGGTCTTCTTCATTCTGACGGAAATCTCAAATCACATTAGATAGCGATGTCGTTAAGATACTGGTATATCGTTTTGAAGATTCAACAGATCAATCAATTGACTACCAGATAAGTAAGTATATGGCTACCATAAACTTTGTGCCAGTAGTTGCGGTTATACAGATAATAAAACATAAATTCTTTAATGTGTTTTATTTTTTAATATTTTATGGATTTCAGGTATTTCGATTTTAGAGATTTGTTAGATATGATCAATTCTCATTTGTGAAATATTCGGAAATTTGTGGTTCCAATTCATGCCTTGAGTTTCTACAAATACCAGAGTCTATTAGTTGACTAATATAGAATTTTAAATTAACTTTTCATCTAGTCAAGAAACGGTCTGTATGACCAATATCAAAGGACTGCACTCGAAACAAATAATTCATAAACTTCGGACTGACTGAATTTATTTTTCGCATCTTTGACATTCGGAAGAATATTCGACAAGTAGGGTTTCGGTCTATGTTATTTAATTCAATGACTGGACGTTTTTTACTTATGACATGTGTGTGAAATTTTGGCACCGTTATTCTTGTCACTTCTTTTCACTGTTTGATTTGATAAGTGTTTTTCACAGTGGAAGAGAAAAAGCTGGATGAATTATCGATTTGAATGTACATACTTTTCAACTTCACGGATGTTGTAAATCTATAAGAATAGTGTTAGCTGTGAATTCAAATTTCCTGTCAATATCAAAGAAATATTTTCATTGTTCGGGGTTAGAGTTGAATTTTGAAAGTTTATTTAGAAATCAGCTCCTAATTTCAGTCAATTTTCAAGATATCGTTATTCAAGATATTTGGTACCTATTTCCTTCAGAGGACCTAAGTTGACCCTATATTTATTCCAAATTTAGTTAATTTGCTAAATATATTTATATAAACAATATATTTTCATTATAGACTATATAGTAAATTATTTTATTTTTCTGTATTTCTATTATTATCCATTTTTATATAGCAGAAAACTCATCATTTCAACACATTAATGTATGCATAATTTTGGGGAGCATAAATGGAATGAAAATAACACATAAAAAATTAAATAATTTTCTGATTCCATGAAACGTTATTTTAGGATTACTCAATCCTGAAAATAACATTTTGCTGGATTATTATCTGAATAAATTTGAGTTTATCATGAAGCACAACGGAATTATATTAAAATCTGCATCATTTTGAGAAGAATGTTAGCAGTTTGCTAAGAGACTCCAGAAACAAACAAAAAAACTCACCCAATCAGCTTATTTAGGTATAAGTATCGTATCTGAAGGCCCATTTCGTGTCACAGCTGGCATATTCAGGTCCAAAGTACCCCTTGTGTCCTGAAAAGATATAAAAAACGAATTAATAATTTTTCCCCTGTTTTCGTAATCTAAATAATCCTTGTTCTCATGGATTTTTAAGTTGTTTATATATATATATATATATATATATATATATATATATATATATATATATATATATATAAATAAATAACTGAAATGTATGACAAAGATCAATTTTTTCAGAAAAACTCTATATGGACTGATCATTAAATGTGAACCATATACAAAAAAAAATTATAATTTTTTGTGATAATGTTAACTGAATAAATGTTTTTTTTTCTAGAAGAATTCAACCTTATAGTATAACAACGATTCCGTGAATTGAATGGATTATACCGAGAGATACTGGAAGTCATTTCTTACAGTATGGTGCTTTTAGGGGGTTCATACACGTAATAAATTGAAGCAAAATGATGTTCTCATATACCTGCCATACACCCTCAAACATGTAATTTTTGTAAATTCGAAAAAATATATATTATAATGCCATACCTGTAGAGTGGGTGATATACGTACAATGTAATTGAATAATTCTAAAATAGTATGCAACATTTGTAAAACTTCTCACAGTATGGCACCACTTTCAGACTTCACCTTAAGAATGGGATAAATTTTTCTGAATCATACTTTTTATGAACTTTCCGAAAATTTGAATGCCATACTGTGATAAATCGTTTCATTTATTTATTTTTTTTCTACATTGCAGCATGCGTATCACGGTATTTCGTACCAAAGTCACAGTATGGCGTATTTTTTTAGACTCATAATCGTATTGGAACAATCTGATTTCATTTATGCCATACTGTGAAAAATAATTTTACGGCTGCTATTGGCGTGTTTTAAAAACGGTTAGAAAATATACCATTTTTCAAGTATGACACCACTTTTGTACTGCACTAGAAGTATGGCGAATATAATTTCGTCTCACTGTATCATAAACTGACCACGATTTAACTGCCATACTGAAAGAAATAATTTTCCTAATTTTGAAAAATTATAAATTGAAGGTAAATTGAAGAATTTTTGTGAAAGAAATTTCGACACGCGCACCACCGGTAGGAACATCTTTTTCTTTCAATTTATTACGTATATGAACTCCCCTAAAACCGCCATACCTACTGTAAGAAATGACTTCACAAATCCTTCCAGTATCTCTCGGTATAAATATATTATTATTATTATATATATATATATATATATATATATATATATTTCTATCTATCTATTCTCTATCAATTCATCTATCTGCCGATGTATATCTACCTATCTAACTATCTATCTATCTATCTAGATAGTTATCTGTCTTTCTATCTATCTATCTATCTACATATCTATCTAACCCGGCAAACGTTGTTCTGCCTTAAAATTATATTTATCTATCTGTCTTTCTATATATTCATCTATCTGCTAATGTATCTCTATCTATCTATCTAGATAGTTATCTATCTTTCTATCTATCTATCTATCTACATATCTATCTATCTATCTTACCCGGCAAACGTTGTTCTGCCATATAAATTATTTTTATCTATCTAAATAGGGGTTGATCGTAGAGGGGTGAAAATTTATTTTGTGTTGTATATATTTTTGAATGCTGTATCATAAAAAAATAGAACAGAAAATGTTGTCAGAAAAATAAAGAAAAAAATTAAGGGGTGGACTACCCTTATCATTTAGGGGGATGAAAAATAGATTTTGTCGGATTCTCAGACCTAACCGATATGCACACAAAATTTCATGAGAATCGGTCGAGTCATTTCGAAGGAGTTTAACAAATAAAAAATAAGAGTTGATCGTAGAAGGGTGAAAATTTAGGATTGTATGTATTTTTGTATGTTGCATCATGAAAAAATGAAAACAAAAAATTTTGTCTAAAAAATAAAAATAAAAATTTAGGAGTGGACTACCCTTATCATTCAGGGGGATGAAAAAAAGATGTTGGCCGATTCTCAGACCTACTCAATATGCTCACAAAATTTCATGAGAATCGGTCAAGCCGTTTCGGAGGAGTATGGGAACGAACATTGTGACACGAGAATTTTATAGGTATATAAGATATTTATATATATATATATATATATATATATATATATATATATATATATATATATATATATATATATATATATATATATATATATATATATATATATATATATATATTACTATCACATTCACAACAAACTTTGTCATATTGCATGCATTTAACGAATATGAATCGCCTTCTATAAATGAAAATGTCATGATAAATTGAAATTGTTTCAAACGATAACGACGCAAGAGTGAATTATTCTCCGTAGAAATGGAGGAAATTCTCTTGGGATAGTGTTATACGGCTTCGCCTTTTTTGAATGGATATATACGAACAGAGTGAATTCGAAATGATAGTGCAAAAAATGTATCCAACTCGTGCAGTGTCAATTGTAAACATGTGACAAACGGAAGTGGAAAAGTGCATTGATATCAATAAAATCAGAAAGCAGCGTTTCTTGCGCAAACAGAATATTCTATGACAACCTGATTGAAGAATATTGGAACATGTTTTGTCTATTCCACAGTACAGATCTCGAATTTCCATTTCAAAATTTCTATATTGTTAGTATTGCTTACATCACTTTCTCAACCATACAAATTTCATTCTCTAAGAGCTGGAAAAATTCGCTCGAGCAAGAAGTTGAAGAACTATGAATAACTATTGAACCGAAATGGGTTTTTGCTGAATGAATATAACTCATAAAATTTTATATCAAAAATGAAGTATTAACTATAGTTATTTCGAATGTCAGCTATGTCTATCGTCTCAATCCTGTCAGTCATAGCGGACACAGTTACAGGTCTATATTTCATAATAGTAGGGGAGCCCGAGATGTTTAATGGGGATTTAGTCGAGCGTCG
The DNA here is from genome assembly GCA_030704885.1 of Cynegetis impunctata. NCBI lineage: Eukaryota > Metazoa > Arthropoda > Insecta > Coleoptera > Coccinellidae > Cynegetis > Cynegetis impunctata. The sequence goes on from JARQZK010004336.1 coordinate 862,332, forward strand.
TGTGGACCTTTTGGATTGTGAAGATTAGATACTAAAACGAAAAAGAGGTTATATGATGTATACCATTTCACTGGATATAGAAATACTCGAGTGCGTCAGATATTAATAATTTATACACCCCACATCGTCTCTGCTAACGAAGGTAAGTTAATCTGCCGGTTTGCATGGGGAGGTGACAATACGAGACCAAAACTGATATTCTAAGAGCCAGCGTTCCACAGACTTACGGTATAGTAGCAAAGTCCTTATCAATGCTAGGTATACTATTTCTGACCTGCCGTAGGTGAAATGGGGATTCACATCAAGGGTTCCTTTGGGCGTGTCCAGAAGTCGAAAGACATCAAAATTGACTTTGAAAACGTGATCGTAGCATGACTGCCGTTTTGATATCTTAAAATATATATTTTTTTTCAGGTAAAACCTTAATGGCAGACACTTCTTCCGGTTCCTACTATAATTAATAGTATTTCAAAGCTGCGATAATGTTGACAACTGAAAATTACACCAATTCGTATTAATAAAATTGAATCACTATAAAATACTGGCGTATGTAATAATCAATTTCGAAGTACATTAGAAAATAATTATTTGTGCATGGTTTAATTATATATTAGAAACCCTATCAAATAACTACACTAGAAGGGTGGCAAATTATTATATGTATCTAATCATGTGAACATTCCGATTCCTCGTTTTGGGGAATCTTATATCAAATATTTTTGAATTTTTGTTTTAATGTTTTGATGAACTGACAGTAAAACAATACCAACTAGCTTTTCTTCTTCTTCTTCAACAAGTGCCTTACCCGATTTCGGTTGTAGGCAACTTCTCTACAACTATTCGTGTTGTGCGTGATACAGTGATACACGAATAGAACGTACCTACAGTTGTACGACGGTTGCGAACGTCTTTATAGAGAGGCTTTACAATGCAGAATACTTCTCAGTGGTTTGCCATTGCCTACCGAGAGGTGGCTCCGCATTAATTCGTTGGTTTAGCCTGATTTCGATCTGACGCACTGACCACTGAGCTGCGGAGCTACATTAGCTTTTCTTCTCCTGAGCCAATTCTCAAATACATCTCCCATCTCTTGAGAGCCCAGAAGTAGTACTCATTAGAAGCGCTACTTGTATACGTAGAAAGTACCTGGGCAATAGAGATTTGCTCGGTGTGTTTTCGTTAACTATTTTCTCACGTCTTAAATTCCACCAATCACAGTTTTGAATTAAAAATATCTTCTAAATGAATAAACTGTATGACAACACCTGTCATAACTATGTTTTTTCGAGTTTACTTACCCACGGCAAAACTTGACAGCTGTTGTCAGAAAAATTTACAATAATTTTGATATCTGTATGCAAAATAATCTGTTACTCATAAAATAGTCTTCTAAAGTACCATTCGAATATCTAATTGATCCTGTGTAAAAAATACAATGCGAAGTTATAGTTTTTTAACAAAATGCATTCGTGCAGATTCAGAAATCTTCGTTTTCGACTCGGATTTTTGTTGCCACTAGCACTCATGCTTCTTGTTAAAATATTACTTAGCAACTTGTTTTTATAATATTTTTCGTCAAAATTAGATGACCTTATGATATTATTTACGAAAGCCCGTATTTTTCGGTATATTTAGATACGAACTTAAATTAGATTTCAATGTTTCCTTCGAAGGTTTTCAAGGTTTTGTGATGTGCACATATTGAATCGCTACAATTGTATTAGGTGTATGTACCGTTCGTTTGGTTCCCGGGCCCCCAATTATATACGTCACTGCTATGAGTTCATTAGTTCTACCAATGTTCTTAAAGTTTTTAAGTTAACTTCGAAGCGTATTATACAGCGGAGAAAGCCACTGGCTCACGTGATTCAATTCGCCTCATTGAATTGAAGCCGTGTTATATGGCCGTCTATTGACCAAACAGAATAGTGGCATGTACGCTATTTCGTGAAACGTCGGGCGCATCTACGCATTCGCTTCTTTTTAACGATCCTCAGGTCACAAAGTTATGAAATGTGCTTCATTTTCACTGAGAAAAATTGGAAATTTACGAGCAGTTCGTTTTTATGAGCCTAACTGGGTAAATTGCTTCCTTGCTTTCATTCTCTCGCTGGAGAGGTTCAAATAAGGCCTGAATATTCTGACTCAGGTATTACCAAATATTGTAGAATAATCTGTTTTCTAATTTGAGTTTTTTAGATTTTCTATTGTTATGAATTGCAGATAGGAGTATATTTGAAAATTATATAATTGGTTTCGAAAAATCATTGTCGATGATATTCGATTAGTCTATTAAATTGATTTTTATATTCAAGGAGTATTAGTAAATATATTTTCATATATTGATTAGGTAAGATTTGGTTAGGTTAGGTTGAGTTAGGTTAGGTTAATTTACTCATATAATGGTTACATTTTTACGTGAATTTAGTTGATGTTAGGGACTTTCTATTTTGGGGAGTCAACTGTTTTCTCTTATCATCTTCAAGCTCTGTACATCTCTTCTGCTCCTCCAAATTGACTTAGAGTGCAAGAAATTGTCAATTAAAAGCAACAAGATTGAGAGGAAAGTACGATCTGATGAATAGGTCATTTTAGATAATCAATTGACAATAATTCCAAAAGTTTTCAAACTTTAATGTAGGGTCGGGAAAGAGATAAAAACAAACGATGAAATTTTGCAACCTTTTCCGAAGCCCGGAATATTGTTAAAATTGCAATAACATTGAATTTTGTCTTATGCTTGTGAAAAAAAAAATTCTGCAAACTTGGAGTAGTATTAAATATATTATTTCATATCACGTATCAAATTTGCAACCAATTCAAGGGTACGGAACATTTTTTTAATTCAAAATTAACGTTTTTCTTTGATAAACTGACCAAACAAAATGCAAAACGTTCTGCAAATTTGACAGATACTTCGGAAAAATATACCGAACAGTTGTATGAATTTGCAACCTTTTACGTTGAACGGAACATGTATATATATATTTTTTTTTTCAATTCGTTGTCATTTTTTCTGGCAAGATGGTCTCGAAATAATTACAAAAGATTTGAAACTTGGTTGCAAATTTAAAAAATATCTATTCTGATACATTTGCTAATTTGCAACCTTGTACGCGATACGGAACTTTATACAATTTGCAAAAATATGATTTTTGGATTTTTATATTTTTCCAAATTGCATAATTTTCCGGACCGCGTACAAGGTTGCGAAACTTTTGTGATTATTTCGAGACCATCTCATCAAAGAATTAATACGAATTAAAAAAATTATATATGAACATGTTCCGGTCAACGTAAAAGGTTGTAAATTTATACAACTGTAACTTCACAGTCACTATGGGAATGCCATCAAGCACTTGCGGGTGTTGCCCATACAAACCAAATTATGGTGTGCTGGGTTAAAGGCCACTCGAGATGCAATGGCAACAAAAAAGCTGACGAATTGGCTAAAAAAGCAGCCATCCTGAACATATTCGGTCCTGGTCCTTCCAGCCTACTACCGCTGACAGCAAAATCACAAATGATGAAAGAGAACACCCATCAAAAATTCAAAATCCTATGGGATGAAACAACCACCTGCAGACTTGCCAGGGAACTTTTAAATTATCCCAATAAAGATGCAGCAATGACTTACCTGGCGATGCCCAGAGGAAAACTACGCAATGTCGTGGGAATTTTAACGGGACACTGCCAACTTCGGAAGCCCTTATTTAATATGGGATTAAGCGACACACCTCTCTGCAGAGGCTGTGAACAGGAAGACGAGACGGTACAACATGTCCTCTGTGAATGCCCCTCTATCTCGTCACTCCGAGAATCCTTTCTGGGTGAACGGGGACCAATTTTAGCCACCTTGAGGGAAATCCCCCTAGGTGCAATCACCCTCTTTTTCAAACGACTGGGATGGTTGGGAACCTAGGCTGGTGATGTTCCCGGGGAGGATGCACAAAGGGCCCAATGGGGCCTAAGTGCTGTGGTCTCGACTGCACTCCCAAAAATACAGAATACAGAATACAACTGTTCGTTATATTTTTCCGAAGTAGGTGTATCCATCAAGTTTGCAGACCTTTCGGAATTTTTTTGGTCAATTTTGAATTTAAAAAATGTTCCGTACCGTTAAATTGGTTGCTAATTTGATACGTGATATGAAATAATATATTTAATACAACTCCAAGTTTGCAGAAATGTTGCAATTTTTTTCAGAAGCATGAGGCAAAATTCAATGTTATTGCAATTTTAACAATGTTCTGGACTTCAGAAAAGGTTGCAAAATGAGATTTTTCCTTTCTCTATGTAGCATTCATTTGATCAAAGTTCAGAAACTTCTGAAATTATTGTTAAATTTTCAATGTCTAAACTGAGTGGTCTAAAAAGAGCTCTGCTGGTCACGTATGTATGTATAAATTTTGGACAGTTCGTCCAGCAAACTATAATGAACATCTCAAACAAACTAGTTTTGCCAGTGAATGCACTAGATCTTGTTATACACAGGATGGCAGTATTGATTCTGTACTTTTATGGAATAGCAAATGTAATATTTGACTAACCAAAAAGATGTATGACGCAAATATATTTCCTTAAATATAATTCCAGGTATTTATAATAAATTTTTTATTTATTTATTTATTTATTGCGAACATGGGGATACAGACAGGTACAAAGATACCCACTAGAGTATCCACAAATTACAAACCATATTACTCTAATAATTAAGAATTTACACCAAAAAATAAATTACACCAAAAGAAAAAAAAAAAAAAAAAAAGAGCAGTAAGTATTACTGAAATTAACATGAATTAGATATTAAAAATCAGAATTCAGAAGTCACCCCTGTGCCTCTTCAATGCACTTTTTATCCCAGAAAGGGACATTGAGAAAAAATCAACATTATTCTGTATTTTATTACTAAAACGATTTATACGGCAGAGGGGCGAATTCTGTGCCGAATAAGTATTTCTTAGCGGTAGGTGAAACAACTCACTAGCCCTTAGAGACCCCTGGGGAACATTTATAAAGATATGCGCGAGAACAGCGGGGTTGCTTATCAAACTGTTAACGATCTTGTACAGGAAAAGCACATCCGAAATAATTCTACGATCAAACAAAGAGATAACGCCAAATTGATCCCGCGCCAGGGAATAATCACCATTGGGGATTAAATAATTGGTTTTATAAGAAATAAATTCCAAAAATTTATTCTGAATCTTTTCCAGGCGGTCTATGTATACCATCTGTCTTGGGCTCCAGATAATGCTGGCAAAAATTAATTTACTGAGGACAAAAGAGTTTAATAAACATAAAAGCGATCTAACATTTCTGAATGACTCACACTTCCTACGGATGTAACCCAGCATCCTAGAAGACGAGTTAACAACGGAATCGATGTGTAGATCAAAAATGAGTTTAGGATCGAACATCACCCCAAGATCTTTTGCAGAGGCGACTTTCTGAAGAGGTACATCTCTTATGCAATAAATGTGGTTTACCTGATTCAAGTTTCGCGTGAAGGTCATAGAAATGCACTTGTCCAAATTTAGAAATAAACAGTTCTCATCGCAGAAACCAGCAAGACGGTCAAGGTCATCCTGCAGCTTATCACAATCTTCAGGGTTAGTTGTGTAAACCTTTAAGTCATCCGCGTAAAGCAGGAAATCACAATGACGGAAGCAATGCCTGATTTCATTAATATAAATAATGAAAAATAAAGGTCCCAGATGTGACCCCTGGGGTACCCCAGACGAGGTAACAAATGATTTTGAGCAAAATCCCTGGATTGAGACGAATTGTGAGCGATTTTTGATGTAAGATTCAACCCATCTAAGAAGACATCCACCTACACCGACTCCAGCCAGACGGCTCAGCAAGATGTTATGACTGATTTTATCAAAAGCCTTGCTGAAGTCGGTATAGATAGTATCAACTTGAACTCGTCTGTCCATGTTGCTGTGCACGAATTCGGTAAAAATAAATAAATTAGTTTCTAAAGATCGGCCTGGCAAAAACCCGTGCTGCTCCGAAATTATTATGTTTTTCACTAATGCAAAAATATATTCGTATACTAGTTTTTCTAGTAGTTTAGGCATGATCGAAATTTTTCTTATAGGACGATAATTCTTAACATCATTCTTTTTACCACTTTTGAAAATCGGGACGACCATGGCAGCCTTCCACCTTATCGGAAATTCGCTCAAACTCAAAGACATATTGAAAATAATTGTTAATGGGACGCACAAAGATGAGGCACACTTTTTTATAAAGACAGAGGGTAAACCGTCAGGGCCAGCACCCTTTTTAGAATCTAGGCTCTCTAAAATTCTAAGAATGTCATTCTCGTTAAAAACAATGCTCCGCAAACCAACACCATTCGTGTACACAGAGGAGGCGCCGGGATCGAACCCGAAGACTTCCGGAACGTAAACGCTTTCGAAATATTCCGCAAATAAATCGCTCATTTCGGGTCCACCGCTTGCACATCTGTCACCCCAGTGAATCTCGCTGGGCAACCTACTGACTTGTTGTTTTTTAACAGAGACATAATTCCAAAATCTTTTAGGATTATTTATCAAGTCATCCTCCACTGAGTGGCTATATCTCAGAAAATCGTTCCTAATTAAAATTTTACTTCGCATTCTTAAAGTTTTAAACAAAGAATAATCGTTAGCGTTTTTATATTTCTTCCATTTTTTATGTATATTATTTTTTTGTTTAACAGTTCTTACGGTTTCCTGAGAATAGAATGTAGGAAAATACTTATTTTTGGTATAGGAGGGTACATGTTTTTGCTTAATGCTATCTATTTTATCATAAAAAATATCTAAGCATGTATTTAGTGACACATCATGAAACAGCAAAGCCCAATCGGTGTCAGAAATTTCCCGATTCAAATTAACATAATTTGCTTTATTAAATTTATAATAGGTGTTACAATTGAATTTTAAGGGTTTACTTATGCTAAGATCCAAAAGGAATTCGATGCATGGATGGTGCGTATCTTCCGGCACAAGAGGGCTCGGACAACGACCGATCTCACTAATTATCAATTTATTACATAGTATTAAATCAAGTATTTTGTTATTTGAATTTAGGACAGAATTAAACTGCAACATATTTTGAAAAGAGAAAGTGTCTAATAATAATGAGTACTTAGCCTCGACATTCAAGGGTTCCAAATAACTGTTATTATCAAGTAGTACCCACTGCGTGGATGATAAATTGAAGTCTCCACAAATTAAAATGATATGGTTTTCCCTTATATGCAAAGTACTTAATTTAGTAGAGAAACTTACGTAGGCACCGAATGATTTTCTATTATAAGGTTACTTTGAGAAGAAAATATTTCAATATTATATTTGAAAGAACTATCAAGTGACGTTGCGTTATGAGTGAATAGAAAGATCAATGAAATTTTTTTTAAATTTAATCTGAATTTTATATTTATATGCATTGGGCATATTGCAGACCTTTAGAAAGCATAGCTACCGCATGTTTTCGAGAAGTTCAAGCAAAGCTTAACGATAACGAGTTGAAAGCCTATTATATTTCTTTCAGACCAGTTTCTATACAAGTTAATAATTGAGATGTGAATAATTTAGAGTGAATTCGGAATCGTTTTCATCGAAGTGAGAAACTGAATGAGATAGATGCCCAAGACAGTGGAGGATTGCTTGGCAAGGCTCTGTGAAAGAAGAAATTTTACAAATCTATATGTCATAGAGAAATGGAATATTATTTTGAAAGAATTCATCACTTCCGTTGTCCAAGAATATTCGCAATTTTTCATCAATTTCAATTATTTCTACGCCGAATTGTAGATAAATTCTTTGGTATCAAAACTCCAGAAAAGTTTTCCAAAACTGCTGATATATTTATACAGGATGAAAAAAAACCGTGTATTTGTAGTTAAATTTCTTAACATCCTGTGGAACAGTTCATGAAAATTGTAGAGTTTATGCTCAGTTTATTACATAGACCATCCTTTTCGCCATCTTTCAGTTTTTATTTCATCTTGATATCTTGATTTCTTTTGAAGATACACATATCCAAATGAAAGCCTGGAATTTTACAAACACGCCAAGCTCGATTAAGGAACAAAAACGAAGGTGGCTTCTGTCAGATTAATTGAGTAGGCGTATGTCAACCTATCGTCAATAAATTTCATTCTTCAGGAAGCTATATTTTCCTTTGCTCCATTTGTTGGAGATGACTTCATTTTAATGCACGACAATGCAAGACCGCATGCAGCAAATATTTTCTACCAATATTTGAATGAGGTTGATATCCAACGATTAGAATGGCCTGCATGTAGCACGGATCTAAATCCGATTGAACATAGGATGAAATTCAAAGAAACATTCGTCGTCGTCCTATTCTAGCCGAAACACTTGACGAGCTGCGTTTTGCGTTGCAAGCTGGATATGATGATATAATGATTCCTCACGATCGCATTATTCGTATTATCAATTCGATGTAAAAGCGATTGCGTGCAGTTATTTCCGCTAGAGGTGGGCATAAGAAATATTGAAAAATGCCAATTATGTTTTTTTTTTGTTTCAAATTACTGTTGAATATTAAAACATTTCAAATTAAATATTTTCCCTGAAACAATTCCAGGCTTTTATTTGGATATGTGTATCTTGGAAAAAAACCAAGATATCAAGGTGAAATAAAAACTGAAAGATGGCGAAAAGGATAGTCTTTGTAATAAAGTTAGCGTAAACTCTACAAAATTTCCGAACTGTTGCACAGGGCGTTAAGAAATTGGACTACAAATACACGGCTTTTTTCACCCTGTATAAGTAAACTATCAGAATGTTTGGAAAAATTTTCTGTAGTTTGTTTTAATACCAAAGAATTTATCCACAATTTGACGTTGAAAAAGTTGAAACCGATGGAAAATTACGAACTTCGGGAAAATTTCAGGTGGCCGAGTTTTTTTGCCGGTGAGTGTATATATATATATATATATATATATATATATATATATATATATATATATATATATATATATATATATATAATAAAGGAAATATCGCTGGGATGCAGATTCTTTATTAAATTATTCTGTCATTAATTCCTCGATTTCATCAACAAGTTGATCTTTCGTCACGAAATTTCTGACCTTCTCAGAACTTCTGAAAGATTAAAATAACTTTCGCATTTATAAATCTTGGAAAGACAGAAGTTAGTTCATTAAATTTTTCCGACTGTGGTCATCTTCACTTACTAATCAGGTCTGCTTATATTAAATAGTAAGGGAAACCGCAGAAACCCTTACCAAGTAACGTAAAAATTACCTAAATTTTAATTTGAATTATTTGATTTAAGTATTCGTCTTTAAAAAGACATTACGCCTAATTTAGACTTTGTTCAAACTTACACTTATTCTACAAAAATGAATGTTGATATGATTGAGGGTTGGTTGGATATTCTGAAGTGAATGATATTGAAAAAATTGCTCTGCATTTAAAATTGGAGTATAACCGAAGCATGTGGATATTTCTTTATGCTTGAACTTTTTTTTTGAGTTAATTGTTTCGTTTAGGTTCATGATGTTTGTGGAAAAAACTGAATCTGTATATATTGTACTTGAATACTTTAAATTCAGTCCTGTTATTTATGATTGTGGTTGAATTTGTTCGAATATATAACAATTCTAAAATGTTAAGAAATTTTTTCGATTTATGGGTTATAACAATCTGTGCAAGGTGTACCTGCATACATGATATTTTTTCGAATAGGGCGTTTCACATTTGAAGTCAGAATAGATTCGTTTCATCTGATTTTTTGTCTGTGAGCTATTTTGATAGTTGATTGATGTTTTAGTTGGGTTCAAAATATCTTATATTTTATCAGATAATTCAGAAATATACTGTAACTGAATATATTTCTTATTATCATTCTATTTTGCTGATTTTTCGATTGTGTTGTAAAAATCATGAAGTCTATTCTTTGTGATTTTTGTATGCATGGATATTATGTGATATTTTATGTATTTGTATGAATGAAATGAGTTTTTCAACTTTGCCACTATATCTAATAATTAAATTTTTTTTTTGGAAAGATGATATCTAATATTATTTGTGAAAAATTCATTTTCCATTGTGTAATAATTTCATTGTTGTATAGGTAACAAAATAATAATAATCATCATATATATATATATATATATATATGAATGACAATTATACATGAAAACATATGACTTCACTAGTTATAGTTAAACTCGGCAGGTGGTGCTGTTGTCTAAATGCCGATTTTTGCAAAAAAATTTCAGTCGCTTTACAGCGAGAATCTCCTACCTTGCTTGAAGTTTGGTCCAATTAACATTCGATTTTTTCATATTGATTTCTCGATGTATTATCCTTTCTAACATAAACGCCGTTTTTAGGATGGATAGGTAATCATATTATTATCTTTATATTAAGAATATCACTCATTTTCTTAATAATCATACCGAAACATGAATGTATCTAAAATTAACAATAATGAACGTCTGGAAACTATAACAGCTGAGTAGTTTGTTGAAAGAAAATGATGAGGAATGAGAAGGAGCAATAAATATTTTATGAGATATTTGGGGATATTGGTGGATCAATGATGATAAAAGAAAGCAAATATTATGGGAATAACTTTCATCTTTATGACATGAACATATCCTAAGTTCAATACTCAACTAAAATATAATCCATACCTTCTGACATTTTCTATAACATAAAATATCTGCTATTTCTCACAATGATTACATAGAAAGGATATACTGAGCTGAGTCATTTTCGGACAATAAAAATGAAGTGTCGGCTACAAAGTTCTCTTTGTTGTTTGATGTGTTAAAGCCTTCGTAAAATAAATCATATTGTTTTCTATGGTTCTCGAACAAAAACTCAGTTTCGCACTCCGCTGTCCAGATAATGATATATGAAGATAATGTCAACGGATTCTCTTGCATTTTTCGACAGAATATCTCTCTTTATGTCATGTCCTATAATCTCAGATTGAGGAGCAGATAATGAAATATGATAGCAACACCATAGATATACCATCAATTTCTCAAGAAAACTATTTAAGGAGGTTCACAAAATGTTTTCAGAGGTTAAAAAAAGAAACGGAGTAACTCAAATTTGACAGCGTTCGTCAGAATGCTTGGTACCATTTCGATAGATTGTTTTTCAGAGAAGAATCAAGAACCTAAATTATTGGAAAAATATTGAAAACTCTTTGATAAATGCAAGAAGTACTCTATATATCATGGCTTCATTACATTTAACTCAATACTGAAATCTTTATCACATTACATAAACTTTAGTATACATAAAAACGAGTACAACAAGAAATATAATAAGGGGAGACAGGAGCCATAATTATTAAGAATTTTTAGTTGTCGCTTCGAAATATTTCAACATTCATTCTTGATTTTCATTATATATGATCCTTTTACAATTTAGATATCATGCTATTAACACAAGAAAAACATTAGAAAAAATATGTTTCAAATAGATAAATTTTTCTGGTACCTTCTTATTATTGTAAGAAATAGCACATTGATATTTAGTTCTCACTGAACAATAATCCAAAATAAATATTAGCACATTGTAACAAGTACTACTACTATTTTCTCTTCTGTTAAGCATTGAATAATAACCAGCTATTGACACTGGTGAAACCTCTTTCTTTTTTTTCACGAAAAGGAGTGAAACTTAGCAGAGCTGAAATTATTTAGCTACACAACTGTAATTGCTATTTTTCTCCATCACTTATAGTGCAGCTAACTCGACATATCAGGATGTTGAGATTTGCGTAGTTTTTCGTCAATTATAAGATAAAACAAGCTAACATCATCATACAGGAGAAATCAGGTACCCTGGTAGTACTAGCGCCCACATCTGGCGTAGTTATTAACACGTTCATACCGATCCCGCCGATCTGTTTTTTATAGCCTCAGCAGTTCTTTTTTAGTATCAAATAACAACAAAATATAGGTCAAAAATTATGTTAGTTAAGTGAAGTAGCATAATAAGTATAAAATGTGTTACCACGAAAAAAACATAATCGTCACGCCTAATATTTCAAGCATAAACCAAAATTTTTTTTATGAAACTGTTCGCCTCCTTGTTGCCAAGGGAAGAAACTCATGTCAACATACGTTTCCACTGCAACTAAAATTGTCAATAGTTACATATTGATTAGTAGGAATAATCAACATTTGTTGTCGAAACATAAAGAAATTTTAAGGAACACTTTAGAACATTTACGGAAACAAGCAACACCAAAAAAATGTTTCTCAATATTCCTCCGATGGGACCGTAGCAATTTATTCGTTTTCGTAATTCACTGCACACTGAAAATCTGCGACACGAATGTTTACTAGTTGCGTTCTCGATACGTTTCCACTGCGATAGCAACACGGATTTTTTCACAAATGTTTCCTATTTTCTTTTGAAGTTTACCGCTCAAAATGGAAACCGGTAACAAGTAGGAACAGTCAACATTTGTTGCCGAAAAATAAAGAAATGTTAAGGAACATTTAGGAACATTTACGGAAACACGCAACATAAATATTTCTCAATGTTCCTCCGGTGGAATCGTAGCTTGAAGGGTGACAAGTAGAAACGGTCAACATTTGTTGCCAAAATATAAAGATTTTTTAAGAAACATTTTGGAACATTTTCGAAAACATGCAACAGCAACAGAAATGTTCCACAATGTTCCTTAATATTCCTTCGGTGGAACTGTAGCTTGTAACGTGTAAATTCTCCGCTTAACCGCCGCCACTGAATTCTACATTGAAATACCGTGATTCACGCTATAAAATGCTACCTTACTTTTGTTTCACTTATGAATATAATAGTCCCGTCCAATTTTGAATGACTTGCGTACGACGAGAATATCGAGATAGCGTCGAATTTGCAGGTAACACATCGCTCTCTTTTGGCAAGTATCCGTTGAAGATACAACATCGTTAAGAGTCAAATAATATTCAATATCTATTAAACGAATATTCAGTTTATTAAAATTATTTAGTATCTGTGGCGTCTGATAGACGGTAAGTTATGAGAAGAAATCTAATTATTTCGTATAAATGCATTATCTTGAAAATCTGAATTGATTCCTTGTTTAATTTTCCGCCATTCCATTTTTTTATTTATCTATATTCAATTATTTATCTTTCAATATTGAAATAATCATCTTACATTTCTTAATTTAAAATATTTTTAATTTATTTGCTCATTTTACTCTTTCAATTTGACACAAGATTTTTGTAGGCTAACGATGGCAAATTTCACGTGGTCATATCTTATGTTCAGTTTAATGTTGGAACATATACTGTCTTTCTTAGCATCTTTGCTTGAGATAAATCTAAATGTTAATTTGAATTGGCCATCGATACCCTACAGAGATTCTTGGGAGATTTTAAGTTTGAGATTGTATGTTGATTTGCCCCGAATTATTTTAGTCACCTTGGCTGGAGCTAGGAAGCATTTTGATTGAAACTAAAAACCACTTTGGCTGGAACATTTCACTGAAGCCATGATATAACCGCAGCTAGAACTACCAAGCAACTAGGGACGAAGATTTCCAAGTGTGGGGAAAAGATTGGGCAATCACAAGAATACAATCCAACTATAATATTATCAATAAAACGTCGATAGAAAACAAAATAGAAACACAGATAAGTCTCTTGAATATATTAAGAAAGGAGTAAATACCTTCATTTTATATCTTGTTGTTATTTCTGAAAACCAACAAGAACCTATATAGGTTACAAGCTCAATTAATATTGTTATAGATTTCAACCAAATAAAGACCTTATCAATTCAAAATATGAGTACCCTTCAAATAATTTCAAAATGTCTCAATGGAAATAAATTACTTTATAATTACTATTCATTTAGTAAATTCCAAATTATGCAATTAAAGTAATATAAACGATAATTTTGCTTTCCAAACATCATACTATGAAATGGGAGCAAAACTTTCGACTCGGCAATACGGAAATAACAGAATCATGTCCGGAACAGATAGAATAATCGGATTATCCTTGATATAATAAACAAGCTAATTCAATCATTCTGTGTTCTTTGAAGGCGATCTTTTTCATTCTCATGGACTCATCTCCAAGCAATTTTATATCTCGTTTCCTCGTGGAGCAACCAGATGTTTACTTCTTGAACGCCAGTGTATAAGAGCGCCAAGGAATAAAATTGGGTTACAGCTTGACTGGAGTCTGGTCACATCTGCAGTAAACGATTAGCCGAAAAAGGAAAACCCTGTTTCTATCATATTGAGGCGATGGATCTTCTTCAACGTCTATTTCACTTGAAGAGATGGAACGCTGTCTCATTTTGTTTTTCAGAGTCTGTGATATCTTAATGAAGACTTTGAAATATTTAATTGTATTATTACGATTACATAATGTTGTTGGTGAAAAAGAAAACTGAGAAATCGAAAATAATTTTCTAGAGTAGGCCCAAGGTAATGTACTGATTTAGCGACTAGCATTTAGCTTCAAATTCTATTTCAGAGCACACCCCTTCACAGTGGCGCACCCAGGGGGGGAGCCATGGGGCTGCAGCCCCCCCTGAGATTTATTGTAGTAACAAAAGAATTGAGATTACTAAGACAATAATTATAAAATGAGCTCATCTACTACTATAAAATGAGCCCACTGGTCACTATCGGTTAAACATAAGATCTATTATGATTTACCGGATACGGGATGTGCGTTTTATATTTAAATTTGAGGAGGTAAATTTTGATTCAGCCCCCCCCCCGAAACTCAATTCTGGGTGCGCCCTTGCCCCTTCAACTTTTTCGTTCACATCCATGTGGGAGGGGCAGATCCATCTAGTTGAATTCATTTTAAAATATAAATAAATCGAATAATTGAAATAACTATTGACATGTGACAACATTTGTTGAATGAAATATAATGAACCATTATCTTATTAAAGTAACAAGCTTCATGAATTTTTCGTAGCCAAATATACTCGTAGAAACATTTAAATTCTAGGAGTCGTTTTTATGATAAAAAACAGAATTTTTTAAAATTATTCAATTATAATAGGGATCATCGTCCAAACGACTTTTTTCTCTGAGGACATCTGAAATCAGAGGTTTTACAAGTGAATCAGAAAATCTTGAAGTTTTTATACGATATGGAAGTTAAATACAGAGAGTTTTGTTCGCAAATGTTGAGAGATGTTTCGTAGACATTGCCTACATTCACCAGAAATAACTTTCTACTCGTTTATTGTGATTTTTAATTATCATCAACAATTTTGAATTTCAAAATATTGAATTTGAAATATTAATGTTTTTCTTTCAGGAAAAGTAATAAAATTCCAATTTTTTTCCAGGGATTCCGACTTGATATCAGAAGTGTTTTCATCGTAGAGATATCACAGATAACTTGTTAGCTCGGGTGAGGGAGAGAGAGAATCTGAAAGTTAGGCTGTCTCTCTCTAATAATAATACGCGTGGTACGCGTAGACAAGGACAGCAAAACCCTGCAATCGTCTCTCTCTTTCGCTCCCACTGAGTTTCGAAACTGACGTTGCCACTTACAGAGCGGCCTACGGCTTGTCGCCTCTATCTGTAATATCTCTATGGTTTTCATACGATGTATCACATGCATTGTAGTGCCATTTTAAATTTGAAAGTCCACTCAGATTAATATTCAACCTGTTTTTGAAATATTATCAACATTTCATATTTAGTAGTAATACTTCAGAATAATCAGGTTATACATCGATAACTTGTTGCATAATTACAAAGATTGTCAGTTTGACAGTTTAAATCCGACCGCGAAGCGGGAGGATTATTTTGTCATACTGATACGATTTGTAATAATTATGCAGGAAGTTTGAGATGTATAACCGTATTCATTTTGAAGTACGCATTGTATTTGATACGATTATTTGTTGAGTATATTAAGTAAAAATCTCCGAATCGATTCATTTTTGAACAGTTATTGATAAACGTCAAAATTTAACAGTACCTACTGTTAGATTTCGATTGGTAGAGCTACTCTATGTATAATCAGGTATTATCGAAATTATACAAG
This sequence comes from Cynegetis impunctata, assembly GCA_030704885.1. Lineage (NCBI taxonomy): Eukaryota > Metazoa > Arthropoda > Insecta > Coleoptera > Coccinellidae > Cynegetis > Cynegetis impunctata. Next base: position 878,395 of record JARQZK010004336.1, read on the forward strand.
GCAATTTAACTAAATTTATCGTTCTGATTGGTTGAAAATCGTACGAAAAAAACAATCAACGAAATATTCAGGTGAACATTCAACATTCTTAACTAGAACTAGCACATATATTTGATGATAAAATTATTATTGAAGCACCCTACTGATCGTTCATTAGATTTTTATGCTTCTCATTGAAACATACCTTGAAACAGTTCTTTCATTCGACGCTTTTGTTTACAGTAATTAGTACACCCACTAGATATTTGAGAGAGCAGATCAATATTTTTTGATTAATAAACATATTGCGATATATAAACATATAGGATTCAAAACAATGAATTTTCTGGAAAGTTACTCAAATTATGACAATTTGCGATAACCATAAAGACATATTTTTCATTAAATGATGTTCCTCAATTCGTAGCAAAATCATATTATAAATAAAGTCATTCGAAACGGATTCATGTAATCGATGAACATTAGGAATTTCTCATATTCTGAAGCGCTTTTGTGGCATAAATTATTGTTCTCCGGTGGAATTGAAGCATTATAATTGCTACTGTGTTCATTCTGTTGTAATTGTGTCCTTAAATATCAGTTCCGATTTTGAACACGGTAAATAATATAATACCATCTGAAACAAATGGATTTGTATTGAATGTAAATATACATTCATTTTTGAATGGAAATATTGATAAAACTGAATTTGAAATTATGAATATTCAAATTTTATTCATAAGTCCTCCGATATTGGATAAAGAACACTGTTATACAATTTCTGAAATTATTGACAGAAATATCTTTTGGTTGAGAAACACAAGCCTTCATCGTTCAACTGAATTCACCTGCTCAACTCTCAAACTGAAGATGATTTAATTTATTGCTTCGAGATTACTCAAAACTTCCTTCTTATATGACCAATATTATCTATTCCTGTGAATGATTTGGTTGATCAAAAAATTTTTTTTGATTTCTCTCAGATTTTTCATTAGATTCTGATGAATTTATCCACTTCGGAAGATTGGATATACACAGTTTCGTGGTTGTTTAATATGAATACAGTATTTCTAGATATTTGATATATTACATATCATTCAATAAACACACACACACAAACATATATATATATATATATATATATATATATATATATATATATATATATATATATATATATATATATATATATATATATATATATATATATATATATATATATATATATATATATATATATATATATATATATATATATATATATATATATATATATATATATATATATATATATATATATATATATATATATATATATATATATATATATATATATATATATATATATATATATATATATATATATATATATATATATATATATATATATATATATATATATATATATATATATATATATATATATATATATATATATATATATATATATATATATATATATATATACATATATATATATATATATATATATATATATATATATATATATATATATATATATATATATATATATATATATATATATATATATATATATATATATATATATATATATATATATATATATATATATATATATGAGATATAGAAACTGGATGTACAATTTTATTTTAAAGTTATTAATTAACTAAAATTAAAACTTTTTTTTCGCTCTTTTGTCCAGATGCGTACAGGTTTCTTTTTCATCTTAGTTTCATATTATTAAAAAACAACTTTACTTCGACATTTTATAGATGATGAATATCCAGAAATCTACAAATATACAATTTAAGAAATGAACGAAGTTTACAATAGTTGAAAGCTCCACATATTCGATCTAAACTATTATTGGCTATTGCATATTTTTCTACTTAGAATACGTTTCTTAATACTTAAATAAATAAACGAAGATCTAATCTGGTTAGTTTGTCCTTCTTGAACGAAAGTTCCTGCTCTACCATACCGTGAAATGGTTTACCATTTGGCGGTTTCTATTGAAACTCACTCAGTGAAATAATTCCAACAAAGGATTTATGATCCGATTAAATGGTACTTTGACTCTTCTCCTGCAGCAAAGATTTATATATTTATATATGCAGCAATAAGGGAAAATTCAGCGAAAAGGAAAATCGAAAATCAAAGTTGTGTGTTCTTCATTTAATGAGAATCTTCAAACGAATCATCAGAAAATATTCACTGTTGAATGAATAATACGCTCCAGGGGATAAGATAAATATTGCATTAAAATTTTCTTTTTAAATTCTCCTTTACTGAAAAAGAATTTAATACTGAAAAAATTTCAGTATTCAGGACATTTTACGATAGTAAATTAATCTTGACACCATTTCATTGGAAGGGGGAGACAAAAAGAAAAAAAATTCGATCAAAGTTAGTTTTTCATTACCTATTTTATTTCATGTGATTGTAAGGAGTTTCAGTATAACAAGTCTAATTATTTCATTTGAAAGAAATGATATTGAGACAACAATAGGTAGGTACTTGTAAATACAAGAAATTGATATTTGATTATTTTCTGTCAAATTGCTTTCTATCTGTGAAACGATATTCAAATAGTGAATCAGTGGAATTTCAATCAACTAATAGTTAAACACTACTTATTGAAGTATTTTTTCCGCAAAAGTCGAAAAATGACGACTTTTTTAACCTCAGTTCTTAATGTTGAAGTTTGATTTCACAGATGTCCTTTTGTTTTTACTTTTTTGTCCGCTCGTGAGCGTACAAAAAAAAGTACACTTTTTTGTACTCTCACGTCAATATCAAGAACGTCGAGCAGCGTACAGTTGGGTTCCGAATCTGACATAATGTAATCTGTGAGAAAAATTTTATATATTTCAATACAACAAGTCATTTCTTAATACTCGGGTACTTACCAAAAACGCATAGTCCTATAATGCGTAGATAAATGACTTTAAATGTTTCTGACAATTATTTTGTTGAATTGTCAAATTTATGTTGCCTTGTCATCTACAAAACCAGTAAGCAAAGCAATCTAGTTTTACGTTTCTTCACATCTGATACTTTTTAAAAATATCATCTTAATTCTATAGTTTGAACACAGTTTTCGGAAAAAATCGCATGTTTTATTCGGAGAAAAGCACTTTTTCTGGCTCGACTAAAACATTTGGTCTCGCCACAAATATTATCACTTTTACTCTTAATAAAACAATATACTATTGTTGAAGATAGATCAAAAAAGCTGGAAAAACGTGTGCAGTTAGGCACCCTCGTTACGTATTTATTTCGTACTTTGAAATATCTGTTTGTTTTTGGTTTCTGTTTCTCTTCCGATACTCTTTTAGACGTTGGTTCCAATGTTATCTTTCTGTAATATATGCGAATAGTGAAGACTCAAAGCACATATACATCTGAGGTATGTGAACAGTAAATACCTACATTTATCAAGTTATATAATTTCATGAACTCACTTTCCTAAGTTTGTGTCATATCTACTTATATACACATATATATATATATATATATATATATATATATATATATATATATATATATATATATATATATATATATATATATATATATATATATATATATATATAATATAACCCACGTTTAATTCAAAAAAAAATGCAAATGAGTTTTAACGAAACATTCAGGCGTAAGAAATGAGGTTATACAACTGACAGCGTACAGGGTGGGTAAATTTCGATGTTTGTATAGGGTTTCTCGGTAACTATAGATTAGAAAAATGGAGGGAGTATTCTCGATCTCTTTTTTCGAGAAAAATTCACGGGCGAAAATCAAAATTGACCATCATCTTTTGTTTTCGAGTTATGAACAAAAGTTCGATTTTTCGACTTTTAGACAAGCGTGAATGTCATGGTTGTTTGTGAAGTTACGAGATAATTTACTCTTAAGACACTTTTTCCTGTATAATCCAGTAGCGTCTAGAAAATTTGAAAAAAAGTTCTATTTTGAGTTATATCCTAAAGATGTATTCTTTAAAATGTGAATCAGAGTTGGCTGAGGATTGGTTGGAACGGATTTTTTTCGCCTTTCTAACGAAGTGTCATATGTCGGGTCTCTTTTGATATGAAAATCTTCAATAGGGAAAATAGTATTTTTCTTTATTAGTTTTTGTATTTTTCATACGTATTCCAAGTAGGCTGGTGTCATCTATAACAGCCTGTATCCATTTCTTTCCGTCATAATATTAATTAACTGATTTAATCGTCAAAGTGAGGATGTCGTACGAAAATTTCGAAAAATATGATATGTTTGAAACGAGGGGTGAATATCTGGTGATTTATGGTGTACAACATGAATTAATTACGATGATTCAATTCAAGTTTACGAGTATCTACGGTGATTTATCGAGGATTCAGTAATTTATTGGAGATTTACGGTGATTTACTGAGGATTTACGGTGATTTATGGAGGATTTACGAGTATTTACCGAGGATTTACCGAGGATTCAGCTTTGTATGTATTACGCATGCGCCTTGCTCCTCTCGAGACTTTTATTTGCTAAATTGATACTGGCAACACTGCCCCAGCGAGGCTGCGGGCAATGTTGCTACTGGCTTGAAATTTACAAGGATTTATCGGTGATTTATTGATGATTTAAGAGATCTGACCGAGATTTATAAGGATTTATTTCTTGAAAATGATTTAAGGTGTACAAGATTTGGGGCAGATATTCCTCGGTTTTAAAGCTTTGTTCAAAGTGATAACAGTTGCGTTATTGCATCTGAGATATATATTCCAATCGCTTTCCAGAAAGAAGACAACCTAATGAAGCTATTTTCAAAAGATAGTTCTCTTAAGAAATAGACTTCAGTTAATGATAATATTCGTTGAATTCACTTCCTCTTATGAAAACAGCAGTAACTTATTTATGACTATATTATAATAACGATAAACCTTTAAATTTTTATGGTGCTTGAATAACATCTCTGTGGAACTCAATAACAAGATGAGCATGTCATTTAGTAAAACCAAATTTTGAAACCATCATATCACATGGTAATCTTTTCATGTTACTTAACTTGATCCGGGCGAAAAAAATTGATATTGAGCAAACCATATTTTTTTCTTTCATAGAGTAATGAGTCAAATTAAAGTTAAGCTATCGAAAATCTATGTATTTTTTAGAAATAAGATAGGATTACCCGGAAATATTTTCCTTATGAATGAAGATATTGGCCCAGAAATATCGAACATGAAATCACTTACAAAAAACTTTCTTAAGGATTACTCCAGCAAAATAATAATTTATATTTCGACGTATGATGGCGATGTGATAAAGACAAAGTTATTTGAGAAAGAAAGACAAACAGGTCTGAACTTTAAGTGGCAGCAGTAATCCTATCCGATCAACGCATTGGTTAGTACAGCAGGAAGACAAACAGAATATAAAGGGGAACGAAAGCACCATTTTATCTTTACGAGTATTTTTCCATACCGACTTTTTACTATCCTGAAATTCAATTTCGAAGGTATTGCTTAATTTTTATAACCTCTCAGAAGGTTTATATAGTTTTTCCCCAAAAATCCCAAGCTAATATATTTTGTTACATGATTTGTATACTGTAGGTACCCAGTTTTGTTCGTGTGATGTAAATATTTAAATGGACAATTTTGTTCATTCGAAAGTAACATATTGCATCCCCAGGTGTCCAAAATATATAATAAATTAAAAATCAAATGGTTTTATATGGAATATTTTGTATAAAATTAAAAACCTAACCTTCAGACGATGGACACCTTGACGATCTCAATATTTAATAATAAAATTTTGTTGGCTGTTGATTTAAAATTTAATATAAGTATTCAGTTGATTGAAAAAAACTAATTAAATCTTAAAGTAAAAGTGTAATTAAACACTGGTAATTTTGAATTCATCACTATATTTCCCTATGGACTTTTGAATTTCTGCGAGTTGAAAATTTAACTCGATTTCAAGCTTTGTTAAGATAAAGCAGTATCTCCATCAATAAATGTCCAAAATAAGGATCTTGGTCTTTTCAGTAAATAATCAATTTAAGTCTTCTGTCAATGTTGACTGACATTGCTTAGATTCTGTCCTGAATTAATCTCGTTTCTCTAGAATTGTCCCCAGATAGTTGAATTTTGTTGGTTTACTAAAGTTGCATGGGATTGAAAAGCTCGTTTTCAATGAAATATTGATCAAGTTGTCATTTTCACGTAAATTAGTGATAGCTTCAGTTTTGATCATTGAATTCATTTTTCTTTTGTCTTAATATGGTAAATTGTGAATAGCATTCTTACAATCCCAAGCATCAATCTAAAATAGCATTATCTTAAAAAAAAGTAGCAGATTTACATATTTCAAATACCGCCAGTTTGGTTTAAATTCTACTTCCATCAGTATAAACAAGTCTTACATACAAAACAATGACAGTTTAAATCAATGATAATACCTTTTTTTTTTTATCTCGAGGGACCTACAGTTTAACACCGGTTCCGAACGGCCAATGAAATTATAAACGATGTACATTACCAAACAATTTAATCATATACACAGAACCACTAAATTCCGGACATACACAACACCCAAGAGCAAGGTGGGACTCGAACCCACAATCCTCTTTTTCGATGTAGAGAACATTAAGGATCAGTGAATATATATATATATATATATATATATATATATATATATATATATATATATATATATATATATATATATATATATATATATATATATATATATCAGGGGCGGCTATTCGAAGGCGGCTCAGGAGGCTAAGCCTCCTCCTCAATAATATTCCGTGTATCACTAATATATTATATTGAATAGTCAGCATTCAGCATATTCATATTAAACAAAATCATATTATTTTATGCACCTACCTTCCCTTCAACCTACATTATAATATAATTTATTAATTACGATAGAAGGTATTTACATTTACTGCTTACTGCATTTCATTAATTTCAAGATTTGATAACAACAGTGGCAATGCTGCAGCGGCTTAATAAGGTATAGACTCGTTCATTATTCTATATGCCATGCCAGAGAGAAAAGGAAACGCTGCGAAAGATATATCTCACTCACTTTAATGAAATAGACAAACAGGGGTAAAAGCAACACCGATTGAAGCTAGCTGCTCGGTTCAAAAAGGATACATCAATTCTCACACAATGTCGACCAATCACAACTATAGACTTTCGGGCAAAATCGAGTGAACTCGTTGGAAAGCATTAATAGTAGTCGTAGTGACTAGTGGACGAAAACAGTTTGTTTATTTATTTTGCTCGCGTATTGTTTTAAAATGAGTTCGGTTAATTTCAAAAATTTCAATGGTGACTTAGTGGAATATTTGCTTTCCTATAACTTTAGTGCACTTATGACGATGAAGTTTTAATAAAAACATTGCGACCTACCCCGGAATTAAACAATTTGGTGCAGCGTAACAAAAATCAGAATCCGGTTTTAATATCAGATATTATGAGAGACATCCTTGGCTAACCAGATCACAGGTAAAAAATAAATTATTTTGTTTGCAGCGTTTACTTTTTACTAGGAAAAATGTCTCTGTTTGGCACTGGCATCTATGCAGGAATTATGGTAATTATCGATAATACAACAGACTGCCCCGATTTTTTTGAAATTTCGGATTATAGCTTATTTTGGCCTGAAAAAGCCGAATATGAAGATTTTGCTGGCTCATCTTTTTTTTTTAGAAAACTTGAGCAGACCTGACTTTTTCTAACCTTACTAACCTAACCTCCGAGTTCATAAAAGTATAAAATTCATGAAATAGATGAATTTTATTATCAAAGACAATGTTTTTGATGACAAAATTAATCTATTTCATGAATTTTATACTTTTATGAACGTCAACTTTTTAATAAAATCGAGTTTTTTGAGATTCAACAAGCCTGTTTTTGTTAATAATTATCAAGATATTATATATATATATATATATAAATATATATATATATATATATATATATATATATATATATATATATATATATTAGATGATATAATATGTATTAAATTTTATGAATAGTCAATATCTTACTCTCCCGAGATTCATGTTGCTGTGGATTCACTTCAGCAATAATAATCAATTATCAAAAACTAAAAAATTGATAATTCTGAAATTGCCTTGGTCAATATTTTTCGAAAGTTTTATAGCTACTAAAAAAAACTCATTTTTTATTATCTTTATTCTTTCAGATTCATCACATTGAAATATCCAGTAGGGGCATTTCCTTTTGTAGCATAAAAACCATTGTGAATTTATGAATTTCAAATCGCGCTGAAGATGGCTGCAATGCAGATAAATCAAACACACAGATGATGAGTCTTGGGTGTAAATATATTGCGTATTTCCCTTCACACTACGTTGAACGCTACTTCCAACATCTGTTGAAATTAGAGGTGTGCTATACTGGCTTGGATCCAGAAACGATTGCTGAAACTGTATAAATTGTTCCATAAATTACATTGTTCCGCAGAATTCTACATTTTAATATTCATTAACTTACTGATCGTCAGTATAAGGAGAAAGTTTTTTTTATTATAAAGGAAATTTCCAATTTCCTCAACGGAAATTGTTTTATAAATTCTGAAATATTCTGATTACATTGTAAATATAGGTTTATGGTATCAGATTTTAAATTTGTGAACTGGATGAACATGTTATTGTTATAGTTGTTCAAACATACAAATAAAAGACTTATAAGAAAGTCAGAAGAATTTTGATATTTGGAAAAAACTAGTAAATTTAAACTTCAGTGTATTTGTACATATAATGATATTGAATACATATGAATCCTTGCAGGGCATAACAGCCACTGATATGTTTTACATTCGTATGTTAGTAGCGTTATACTGTAACATAGAAACAGCTGTTTTTCGTTATTGTGGTTCAATAAGCCTTTTTTTTGTAACCATGCCTTAAACACCGATTTGCGTTTTCAATTTTTTGTTGATAATTTGGATTCTTGAAACAACCAGAAGACGTCACTGTTATAAAGAAATTGCTCGTTTTACGTCAATTTACTAGGAGAGCCATTTTGTAGTTTAATTTCCTTCAGGAGCATTTATCTATCAAATTCTTCAGAACGACGATTCACGAGATTTAGGTGAAAAAGGCCATTACTATTAAATTACCAATAGTCGTAACGATATACTCCTTACTATTAATATAAGGGGCTCAAACTTTCACAATAATTCCTTTTGTCATCATGAATAATATTTTCGTATTATGGTTAAAAAGATTGAATATATATATATATATATATATATATATATATATATATATATATATATATATATATATATATATATATATATATATATATATATATATATATATATATATATATATATATATATATATATATATATATATATATATATATATATATATATATATATATATACAGGGTGTCCCACCGGGAAAGAACGCGATCTGTATATGGAAAACTACACATAGGAAACTTTTGAAAATTTGACAGTATACTAATGTTGATAGGGGCAACTCGACTAAAATATTTTCAAGATGGTGGCACTTCCGGTTATACCGGAAGTAGATACCAACTTGCTTATTTTAAATTGGATACCCTATATATTAATACATTTTTAGATTCTACGCAAGATTCTAGGCAGATTTTATGTATTATGTCCTATACCTAAGTCTAAGCGTTTTTGACATATTTAGGTTTTTATGTCAAAAATGACGATTGCAAGCCCTAATATAATTATCAATTGTTCCTATAAGGATTCCCGCATTACTTACTTTGGGGTGGATTCCTTATTGAAAAAGACTTGCTTTGATAAATTTTGTATAGTATTTGGAAAACTAATCATACAGGGTGTTCGAAAAGAAAGATCTAAAATGAGATTGAGAAAACTGACAAAAATCAATTTTTTTAAATGGAAACCCCCCATTTTTCTTATTTTATAGTATTTAGCATTTAAAAAGAAGGTAACTTTGTATGAAGTTATCTATACCTAACATTTGAAGTTTTCGAAATATTGCCAATTTAATATTTTTATATGGCGATTTTGCATTTAATCGTTAAACAATTAGATCTAGGATAGCCACGATCGTATTTGACATTTCAAATCATCGTAATGGCACCCCGGTTAAATTATACAAACGAAATTATTTAAACTTATTTATTATTTATGGACAATGTGACAAATTATTTCAAGAACATGTGATACATCTTCGACCCGATATCCTCTTAAACACAAACCATCACCAAATACTGTTAAACGAATTATAGAATACTTCAAGAATTTTGGATCCGTAAAGGCATAAGTGTACAGAAATAAACCAGTTGTTAAAAATATTGAAATAGCAATTTTGGGATATTTTGAAGCATATCCAACAAATTCTTCAAGGCAGATGGCATTAGAATCAGGCTTATCTAAATCGTCAGTTCTAAGAATTTCAGGGAAACACAAATATCATCCCTATGCTATCCATATTTTCATTAGTGCAGCATTTAAATGAAAATGTTTTAGATAAGCCTTAAAAGTTTAAATGATTTTCGTTTGTATAATTTAACCGGGGTGCCATTACGATGATTTGAAATGTCAAATACGATCGTGGCTATCCTAGATCTAATTGTTTAACGATTAAATGCAAAATCGCCATATAAAAATATTAAATTGGCAATATTGCGAAAACTTCAAATTTTAGGTATAGATAACTTCATACAAAGTTACCTTATTTTTAAATGCTAAATACTATAAAATAAGAAAAATGGGGGGTTTCCATTTGAAAAAATTGATTTTTGTCAGTTTTCTCAATCTCATTTTAGATCTTTTTTTTCGAACACCCTGTATGATTAGTTATCCAAATACTATACAAAATTTATTAAAGCAAGTCTTTTTTAATAAGGAATCCACCCCAAAGTAAATAATACGGGAATCCTTATAGGAACAATTGATAATTATATTAGGGCTTGCAATCGTCATTTTTGACATATAAACCTGAATATGTCAAAAACGCTTAGACTTAGGTATAGGACATAATACATAAAATCCGCCTAGAATCTTACGTAGAATCTAAAAATGTATTAATATGTAGGGTATCCAATTTAAAATAAGCAAGTTGGTATCTACTTCCGGTATAACCGGAAGTTCCACCATCTTGAAAATATTTTAGTCGAGTTGCCCCTATCAACATTAGTATACTGTCAAATTTTCAAAAGTTTCCTATGTGTAGTTTTCCATATACAGATCGCGTTCTTTCCCGGTGGGACACCCTGTATATATATATATATATATATATATATATATATATATATATATATATATATATATATATATATATATATATATATATGCATTACAGGTTCTCTTTCAGTATTCCAAAATTAATTTATCTGATGTGTTGCACCGTATGCCCAGATGAATTCGAAGGATAGGACGATCCTTGGTATTTTCACAGAGACCATCAATTATTTCTTTCTTGAGCTAAATGCCACCTGCTTCCTTGAATCTGGTGCTGGATATTTCAATTGTCGAGCTAGCGAAGCGTCAAAAATTCACCGATTACTGGACAAGAATGCTGAAGTTGACAGAACGAAAATTTTTCTTCTGACAATCGTGAACTTCAGTGTATCTGGGAAACTTCTGAAATAAATTCTAAAATAACTTCATCTTTGGAAGCTTCGGTTTTACTCTCAGTTACTTTCTGATTCTCTTTACTCATTTTACGTTGTGTATTCGAAATAATTGAGGAGTATTTCATTATATTATATACGTAGTTATAATAATAATTTTTTTAGTTTTACATGAAACGAAGAAGAAGATGAGTCGGTTTGAAACCAGTAGTAAAATGTATATGATAATATAAAAAACTGAAAATATTTTGTTCAAATGAATATTATAAGGATATAGAATTCAGGTTTTGTTTTCGAGTACTTCTTCTTTGTGGAAATGAAAGAAGGTGGTCTGAAAATAGAAAAAAATGATGCTTAGCGATCTAGACGGATTCAAATAAGTTTTCTATATTTCCAACCCACAAACTTCTCTGCTTCCCGTGGATTCTCAACTCTACGTATATAAAAGTGTTACTGCTAGAGGCATTTTAAACAAATCTACGTTTCGGCTCGCAGACTGGAGAGCAAAGTTCCTTTATATCAAGACATATCTTTCATTTGTCTTCTATCTCTCTTCCTTCAATATCCGTACGTGATATTACTGTCTTTATCAGATACTTCTATGAAATATCTTGCTTTCTCAATTTTCGAAGAGGATAATTTTGGTTGAAAGCGTGTATATTGGAAACGAGTAGTAATGTTCATATGAACATTTATTTATCCTAAATATGCCTAGCGAGTATATATATACTAGCTAGGCATATTTAGGATAAATAAATGTTCATATGAAAATTACTAGGTACTCGTTTCCAATATACACGCTTTCAACCGAAATTATCCTCTTCGAAAATTGAAAAAGCAAGATATTTCATAGAAGTAGCTTTCTCCTTACAGGTAAGCATAGAGTTCCTTTTTCGATATATATATATATATATATATATATAAATATATATATATAGATATATATATATATATATATATATATATATATATATATATATATTATATATATATATATATATAATATTATATATATATATATATATATATATATATATATTATATATATATATATATATATATATATATATATATATATATAAATATATATATATATATATATATATATATATATATATATATATCGAAAAAGGAAGTCTATGCTTACCTGTTAGGAGAAAGCCAGGAAAACTCGTTGGGTACGCAGCATTCAGGAATATACTCTAACAACACTCTCTCTAAGAGGTATTTCGACAAAGTTTATTGTCATCTTCAGGGAATGCAACAATATTATCAACAAGATGAAACATAACAGATAGTGGATTTCATAAACAAATTTTTAGTGTTCATGAGGTTGTTTGCAAAGATTATATAAAATACCCGTGAACAATTTCTATGAACATGTTACTCACACAAATTTGTTCTTGGCATGTACATTAAAATTGTTAACTTCTTTTTTATAAAATCTTTGCATACAACCTCATGGACACTGTAAGTTCGTTTTTGAAATCCACTATCTGTCATGTTTCATCTTGTTGATAATATTGTAGCATTCCCTGAAGATGACAATAAACTTTGTTGGAAAAAGTGTAATTATATACTTCCTGCATGCTGCGTACCCAACGAGTATTCCTATATATATATATATATATATATATATATATATATATATATATATATATATATATATATATATATATATATATATATATATATATATATAAATGAATAAATGAATATATATATGAAAGAGAAGCTCACATTATGCCGAATTGGATCAAACAAATCCATTGTGAATCAAAATTTAAAATACCACCATGCTGTTTATAGTATACTTTCCAAAAATTGAGATCTATGAAATATTGATCAATCTTTTTGAAATTTAGAAGAAAATGACGCAAATATGCAGAAACAGAATCTTCAATATCTGTGCAGTAGATTTCACTTATAAATAATGAAAATTTAGACAAGCCTGGTGGGGCAGAGGTACAGTGACCTTCTGTGAAAGGGTGCTGAGTCAACAACACCGAGATATAAGGACTCGAGGCTGCCGATTGACGTGACAACAGGCAGGCAGACCCGAAGTCACATCGTTGTGCGTTGGATAACGCGAACCGCAAAAGCAATAGGTTTTTGGAAATTTTTGAGAGCTTTCGGTTTAAACAGGGTACCAGTCGTCAACTGAGCCCTTCTTTGTACGTTTTTTTTCGATTTTATTATGGAAAAACGGAATTTCAAAGCAAATACCATTACTACCAAAACTTATGTAATCAAAGTATTCAATTTGCGAATTCTGCATGACGCCAATCGGTCGTTTTAATTTTCCACAGTAATTTTTAACGAGTATATTTACTGTACAGGTAATCACAATTTTTGCAATCTCATGAATTATATGAATATTACATTTACTATCATTATGTAGATGTTCGTTTTCTGAGAGAAATTTCAAAATATATTGAGTAAGAAATGCCCGTTTATTATGAACTGTTAAAAAAGTTTCCTCGAAATCAACTAAAATTTTGTTAAATATTATATATGCATATAAAACTATTCGTACGATAACGTCTTAAGGTGAATTATTTTGGAAACTGTCCTCAACATCTAACATATTCAACGCCTATGAATCTAATAAACTGGAAATATGTTTTAAAACTTTTTCAATTTCATCGCTTTTCTCAGGAACAAGTTTTTCAGCGTTTTTGTCGATATTATGCAACAAATCTTTGATTTCACTCATATTATGGGAAGTGAAGGGAGTCTTCGAATCAGGTTTAAGGTCGTTTCGCAGTACCTATTTGTATCTCGCATTCATATACAAATGTTTCGACTTTTAAATCGGAGCTTATTATTACAGAGTACGTCATTACAGGCCCGGGAGAATATTTCAATCTGAATAATGTGACTTTACTAGTATCATTTATTTTGAACCACCCTTTAGGCAGTTGAAATGGGTTTAAAACATTAAGAAACTGTTCAAAATCATTATATGAAGATCTCTTTTCACAAGCTTCAAGTTCGATCTTACTATTTCTAATTGCATTCGCAAAACTTTTATTTTCTAATTCGTGTAGTTTTTCATCACGACTAAGGCGAAATTTAATTGTTTTTGATAAATAAGAAGGACAAGTTGGGAGTTTGGTGGGCAAGGCATCAGGTTTTAGTCTAGGAATTTTTAAACTAACAGTTACATACTCGCCGGTTTTGGAATCCGTTGCAGTAGAACAATTTATTATATTTTCCTTGGCAAAATGTAATTCACAGACCCTAGAGAACTTCGATGGAGAAAAATTTTCCCGGTGAATAGCTGTCACCCATTTAGCAGACTTCACTTCATCCGTTGGAAAACGGAAAAGGTGTACTTTTGGTTCATTTTTATAGTTACCGCGGCATCCCGGTACAAAGCAACTATATGGCTGTTACAACAAATCACAAAAAAAACAAGGGAGAAACACCCACATCGCTTCTTTGAGGAAGTAAACAAACACTGAAAAAGTAGGGTTGAACGGTGAAGCTGAATTCGCTTATACCTCGCTGTGCTTACATCACGCCACTCTGACGTCAGAGTCCTCAGTCCTTACATTCTCGGTGTTGTTGGCTGAGTTCGAATTCCTGCCTGGGTATGGATGTTTGTGTATGTCTAACTGTGAGAGGATCAAACAATTAATTAAGCTGTGTAATGTAAAATGTTTATAATCCCATTACCTGTTCGAAACGGTCGTTAAACTGTAGGTTCTTATTGAGTTCCAAAAATTAAATAAAGTCACAGATTTCATTCTACAAAATTCTCTAACTTTACTAACCACTAATTAAGAACCAGTAATATTTGTTTACAGTACTTCATGTTAACATCCTTTATTACAATATATTCTTTGATATATAAAACACTTTCTATAAGAAAATCAATCATCATATCACAATTCAATAATTACACCTAAATTCTATCAACCAATAGAGAGACATGTTTTTTCGTGTTATTGCATTGGCTTCTTCAGCAAAATTCATGGTGACAACCAGATTTAAGTGCTAACAGTTTAATTTGATTGTTATTTAAAATTGTTTTGTGGTAACTAAAGTATGGCTCATAAATTTGCGATTCAGAGTTATCTGTCTCCAGAACACTGCATCAATAGTTGTATAAAATCTTGTATAGACTTTGCTAAATCATAGATTATTCTCAGAACAAATGAATCCAATAGTATATTGTACAACGAGCATGGAATGACATGCATTTCCTACGAGTATGACGTTTTCATACGAGTAGGAAATGGTCATTCCATGCGAGTTTTACACTATACTTTTTCTACGAATGTTACTGTTACATAAAATGGGATTACTAATATTTTTCTTTTTAAGATGTCAAAAAATGTCAATCTGACGTTCCACAAAAAAAAAACTATAGAGAGTTTGTCTGAAATATTTATAATATGCTTTTATTAGTTTTCATCACTTTAAAAAATCAACACAATTAGATAGGAAGTTGAAATTGGAAAACGTACAGATTTCTTATTTGTTATTAATATTTATTGTGATATTAGAACAGCTATTGAACACAATTTTTGGAGAATTTGAATCGGCATTTTTTAAAGATAGGTTGACATTATTTTGATAGGTTGACATTATTTTCTACATCATTTGATATCGATGTAGATGGGAGATTGATTGGTTGATTAATCGACTCCATAATTTTCTTGGCTACGTTGTTTTTATTTGTCAGAGATTCCTCGATGTAGCCTTCAGCTACCGCTGTCGAACGCAAGCCACCGTGCCGTTTTAGTGTTGTTATATCTTCTCAACTATCTACCAAAATTGTTGCCGAAGATCGGCGAAAACAATGACCCGTGTAAAGTTCCGGATTCGGTAGTTTAAGGAATGTAGCAATTTGATTTCCCATATTTCCCACCTTATTGATGCCAACTTTTTGAGTAGTGCATTTTCCTTTTTGATAGTTAACAAAAAAGAATTATCTGTAACACCAACTGGTCGCATACTCCAATACTTTTTAACGATGTTGGAATATTCCCCCGTTACTGTGAATTTTCGGGAAGTTTCTGTTTTGGTGTACGGAATTTTAACTAAAATGGCGGAACCCAAATCTTCGAGATCATTGACTTTCATTCTATACAATTCATCTCTTCTCGAAGCACCCATTACTCCCATGACAAGCACAACCTGTAACAGAAAAAAAAACTATAATATTCTGTCAATTAGGTTTCTAAAGAAAGTAGGATTTTGACAAATTTAGTACTTATTCTGCCTAAATATATCATTATCTTACCTTGGCCAAAAGGTAAATGCTGTCCGGGGCTTCTTTAATGAACTTATCGATATCATTTGTGGTAAATACCTTGGATTTTCTTGCTCTGTAGCCATCAGATTTGCGTTTCAAAAATGCTCGCAATTTTGAGTAGCAGCCTATTGTTATTTGTTAATATTTAGCATAGTTTTTAGCATACTGTATTGTGACCATAAAGTAGAAGATTTAAATTTACTCGTTAAGTTACCAAAGTAAGCCATCAAAACATTTTCAGAGCAGGAACTAGTTTTACGTTCTTTGCACCACTCCATAAATAAATTATAAGAAAGTGTGTATTTTTGTTTGGATTTTTCTGGCACCAAATTTAATGACACGACATTTGCTTCCTCTAAAATACTAGGTGGTGTTGAACTAAATTCGCTATCGGTACTTTCCACAATAAATAATCTTCTGAAATACTTAAAACACTTTAAGCTCAATAATATTTAAAATAATGATAGTTGTCATTTACTTTCTATGGCTGTGGACGCGGCGCTGGTTCACGCCACCTTTGTTAAAATACCCGTGCACAATGTGAACTTTGTAGTTCACTCACCATGGTGATAGAAGCACAATGAAAATGAGTATAAAACGATGCACTATGTTCCGCAATTACTTTTGAACATAGAATGATGATTTTTATTGACATTCGTAGAAAATATAAATTGTACCAATGACTTGTCAGAAATCTCTTGCTAATGAATTAACAACCCTCAACATACATGTCATGTAAATATAGCAATTTTAATGGAATAAAGCTAAGTGTTTTACTTCATTTAATTCATAGTTTAGAACAATGTTCGACCCAGTGTTAAACCAGTAGTCAATTTTCATCATTATTCATATTATTTTATACCATTATATGCGTTAAATATGCATGATTACTGCTTGACTACAAAAAACCTCACTTATGCATACTTTCTCGCTTCAGTAATATGAAAAAATGAATATCATCACCTCTGAGCTTTCACATTAATCTTCGTTCTAAACGGAACTTGAATATTCATGTGGAAATAAGATCATTCTTGAAACACTGAGGTGAGTAAAAAAAAAAGTGTAGAGGAAGAATTAGTATGATAGTATTCACAAAAAACATTTCAAAGGTATGAATTATGTTAGTTCCTTCAGAGAACTATGTAATTGTTCATCATACCCAATATGACTTTATGTTGAATATTTTCAAAAGTTTAAAGATTTTCATCCAATATAACTTTTTTACAGACAACATATTTTTTTATATTTCCAATGTTATACCTAGTTCTTATTTATAGACCTATTTACTTTACTCAATTGGATTTTTGTGGGTGGAGCACGTCTGAAGATGAAAGGAGCAATAAGTTAGAAAATAAACGATACAAACAAATTCTAAAAACGAAAAAATTCTGGTGAAATTAAATAAATAATCAAAATGTTGTATATCATAACACATCCTTCGAAGAGGAATATTTGAAAACATAAATATATATATATATATATATATATATATATAAATTGAATTAAATTATCCATATAATGATGATGCCGAAATTTGATAATTTAGTTTTCGATGAGCTTCCTTTCTACCTAAAATTACAAATTTCCATCTGAACTTTCCTCACGCTATTCCAATATATTTAATTAATTCACTTTCATGATAAGAACCGGAGGCAAGATTTTGATATTATATAAACATCAGAACCGAGCTAGGAGAAGTTTTGATGGTATCAAAACAACTTGGGAACACAAGCTTGGAAGCAATTGTTATTGACTAGCTATTTAGTTATATTGCTAAATAAACTGTTTGTTGCTGAGCATAAACAAGTTGCTCATATAAGCCGATCATTTGTTTAGACTTGAGACATCGCTTGCGCTAAGGAATTAAATTGTATTATCTCTGAATTTAACAACTCCATTAGACGTTTGGCGCTCTTTGTAGTATTACATGATCTAGTATAGTGAAATACTAGATGTTCATCGATATGATGAAGTTTAGAATTTGAAATACTTCAATATGAAAATGAATTTTGGGATATCTCAGGAATGAGTAGTACAGCGTCACTGTTAATTCCTTAATCAAATTTATCTGAACGAAATTATAACAAAGGCTGCGAATTTTTATCAGAAAAGTTGATGTTGCTATTTTTTCGATATGAACAGAATGGAAAATGAACTTGTTTAATTCAGTTAATCATTTTGATTCTTGGATGTGTTTATAACGTAGATTATTTGTGAAAATCAATCAATCGTGTAAATGATAAAGAAAATAATACGAAAATCACTTCAAAAATTTATGATTATTCGAATCACCTCCCAACGGAGACTATCTGATGTTTCCATCGTGTGTGGCTCCGATGTCAAATTTTTTATCATTCTCCCTTGAAGAATGGATGGGATATATATATATATATATATAAATATATAGGTATATATATAAATCTATATATATATATATATATATATATATATATATATATATATATATATATATATATATATATGTATATATATATATATTACTTTTATGTTTCCTGATCCTCTGATATCTCTGTAGTCCTCATATTTCAGTGAAGCTAAGTGGAGATTTTATCATTCTTTAAGGATCCTACATCTCAATACAGAAATAACATTTGAATTATTAAATTATTGAAGTGGGAATTTTCATTCCCGAATTCTGCTTATCTTCTGCTATTCTCATATTCTCGAAAATAAGCTTTCGCCACATCAAGACGCCCTTTGCATTGTGAAGAAGGCACTCAGGTGAAATCTTCATTCAACTCTAGGCCAAATTCATTTTGCATGAAAGGCCACGGCCAGACTATTTTCTCTTTTATGATAATATGACAGACATTAAGTATTTGTGAGAATAACATGTTTCTATTTGCTATAAGATATCAACTGATGCATTAATCTATATATATATATATATATATATATATATATATATATATATATATATATATATATATATATATATATATATTTATATATATATATATATATATATATATATATATATATATATATATATATATATATATATATATATATATATATATATATATATATATATATATATATATATATATATATCTATATATATATATAGGGGTCGCTGATATGTATGGCAACGGTCGATTATTTACTGAAGTGAGATAGCTAGCGAAAAAGGTCAGAATACAAAAGTTTTAGGGTTGTTCAAAATCTATCACACTAAATAAAAATTAAATATACAGGGTCAGTCAAAAAGTACTGAAGAAATGAAATTGCTTTTTCTACAATAGAATACCCAATATATTATACCATATTTCAATTCTGCTCAACATTCTGAACAAAATTCACATAGCACATCATTTCCTTAATTCAACCGTTTTCGAGATATCGAATTTCGAAAATAACTTTTTACTACTCCCAAATTTATTGAAGAAAAAGCACGAAATGATGTATATTTATTATGAAAGTCACACAAGGTGTAGTATGTGGATATGATTCAATTATAATATTTTTACAGAAAAAAAAAGCATATTTGTTGATAAAAATGCACGAAAAAATTTGTAATAAACAACAAATTTAATAAGATGCTCAAAGTGTTTACATTTACCTCCTGACAGTAAATGAAGTCTATAAAAATAGGCCGCCAAATATCTAAGAGTTGCAAGAAAAAATGAGGCATGAAATTTTTACCATTCCTCCTCACATGATTTTAAATTCACTACAAAACATTGTTCAGCGAGTTTAACTGTCAGGAGATAAATAAAATAACACTTTGAGCACCTTATTAAAAAGAATTTGTTGTTTATTACAACTTGTTTTGTGCATTTTTATCAAACCTGAACAATTATGCTTTTTTATTTTCTGTAAAAATATAATTAAATTGTAATCATATCCACATGCTCCACCTTGTGTGACATTCATAATAAATATTCATCATTTTGTGCATATTCTTTAATAAATTTGAGAATAGTAAAAAGTTATTCTCAAAATTCGATATCTCGAAAACGGTTGAATTTAGGAAATGATGTGCTATAAAAATTTTGTTCAGAATTTCGAGCAGAATTGAAATATGGTAGAATGTATAGGGCGTTCTATTAAAGAAAAAGCAATTTTATTTCTTCAGTACTTTTTGACTGACCCTGTATACTTAATTTTTATTTAGTGTGATAGATTTTGAAAAACCCTAAAACTTTTGTATTTTAAAATTTTTCGCTAGCTATCTTACTTTAGTAAATAATCGACTGTTCCATACATATCAGCGACCCTGTATATATATATATATATATATATATATATATATATATATATATATATATATATATATATATATTTCTAATTATTTATATTTATATATTTATATATATATATATATTTATTAATATATAAATATATATATATATATATATATATATATAAATATATATATAACTGTAGCACTATTTTGATTCCGTAAATTAGCGTTAACACATATCATTTTGACTCCACGAACATTTTGACTCCGTATATTGGATGCAAAATAGTTTTTGCCAATTTCTTCGAGATAACTTTTTATATAATCACGATTTTCAGTGAGATGCCTTCTGTTTGTCCCTTGAGTCTACCATATTATTTTGGTTCAATTTGCTGCAACCAAACATACGTTATGTACAAAAATAAAGGAGTCAAAGTCATTCACTGAATGTGAAATAATATTCATTTTTAGTTCACACTATCTTCGCTAGGTGCAAAATATATATTCACGTTCGGTCTCTCACACTTTGCTTACTATTTTGACTCCTAAAATCGGCAACACTGTGATGCAGGCAATCATACATAAATACACGGGAATCCTATGTTTCCAAGTAAGAGAAGCTGAAATGAAAACTCAAGCTTACCGCTTATTTCTCATTTGTGAAGTGTTACTCAATATCAATACAATAAAATTGTTATGTTATGATATCATTATTATTATAACATTTATGAATGTTTTCTAGACTACTAAAATAAGGACTTTTCACAACTAATGTAATATTAATTAATACACACATAAACAAATTATATAATTTCAATAAAATATAAATATTGGAAAAAGGTAAAATAAAATAAATATAAATGGAGCTTCAGAAGAATATGCTTCATGAACAGGGTTAATTATACTTTCAAAAAAATGATTTAGTTTGCTTATTGAAAATTTGGTTCTTCAGTGACATTTATTCAAATAAAGTTTTATTGAATCGGTATAATATTGAATTAACCTAATTCTAAAACTACTCAAAGTTTGCTGAACAACCCAACTATTATTTCAATAACAAAACTTAATTTCCTAAATACTTTTCGGCAACAATTCATGTTGGAATTTAATAATGAAACAAACCTCCCTAAATTCTGGCAAATGTTTGTGTAGGTTAACATAAACGTTCATCAAAACTGGTGTCAAGGTACCATTTACAGAATTTATGTTCACTGAAAGAGCTATTAATTAGTGTTGATACGGAAAATTTAACACAGCTTTATATCTGAAATGAATTTATAGCTTTTGGAATATTTGGGCAATTTTTTCTTTGAAAAATATAATCCTCAATCTTAGGATGAAATCAGTTATCTAGGTGAAGAAATTATATATTCTATGACTAACCCAGAATATATTTTTATATAAATATAAATATAAATATGTATATATGCATATATATATATATATATATATATATATATATATATATATATATATATATATATATATATATATATATATATATATATATATATTATATATATATATATATATATATATATATATATATATATATATATATATATATATATATATATATATATATATATATATATATATATATATATTAGGAACTTGGATTCAATTTTTTCAACAATTTTTGGAACAATTTTTTCGCCAATACACAGTGGCTTTTTCAGATGTATAATACATACTAACTTCTACAACGAGAACTTTGAAAGATGAAAGAAGAGAATATACAATAATAATGGGGAAAACCTAAACGTAATCACTCAGCAGGTAGAAAGTACAAACTATTAATGACTTGGGAAAACACAATAGGCACAAATATTCAATATTACATCTAGAAAAGATTTAACAATGGTGAACTATACATATCTAGTTGGTCATTTGACAAATTATTGGATTGTTTCATACTTTTAATTTCAAGAGCTTCGAATAAATTGAGTTTATAGCCTTTTTTATCTATATGTAATATTTCAATTGAATTTGACAAAGAAGCCACTTTGTATTGGCGAATCAATTGTCATGTTAACAAAATATAGTGAAAATCAAAAACTGTGAAATTTTATTTATAATATATATATATATATATATATATATATATATAAATATCTTCCATTTCATTCACCCTTGTGGGGGGGACGGGGCAACTTTCAAATTCGAAAACGCCTGTTTTTTATTACAGATTCTTATTCTACGATAGAAAGCATAAAAGTTTTGTACTAACAATTTTCACTATTCGTCACAGATGGCTCTATAATCGATTTTGAATTTTCCGTCTGAACGACCTCAACGTCAGAATTTCATTTGAATGATTAATAGAACGGATAAGTTAAGGTCGTTCAGAGTCAGCTGTGGCGAATTGTGAAAAATTATCCGTACAAAACTTTCGTAGTTTTTGCCGTAGAATTTGAATCTGCAATAAAAAACGGGGGTCCTATTTCAAATTTCAAGGAGGACCCTTTCCTCCTTACAAGGATGAGAGAAATGTAATTGGTTTTGGCATCAGTGGACTTTTTATTCGAAAAATTCTTCCGTAAGATGTTTCCTTATCAAGATATTCAACTGATTGCTTTTATGTAGTCTGCAGAATTATTGATTGTACTCTATATACTACTCGAGCTTTCGATTCATTTACTGGCTGATTCAGGAATATAAGTTTGAGTTTATTCTAACACAAATTAATATAAAACAGCAACTGAAATATTGTCCACTGATAACCTTTTCAGAAATCAAAGATGATTCACGCATCAACACTTTTGCCACTCAAAAGCCCCCTGGTCAAAAACTCACAAAGTAGAAACCCGTCATCATACTGTCTCACTTGTTGATTCTTAAATTTAAAAAAAAACACATACCTAATGAAACTCCCTCACCATGCAGTCTTAGTAGTTTACATCAACATATCAAACCTCCTCGTCATACTGTTTCACTTGCTTGCAACCAAAGTTTAAAACACATATAACAGCAATAAGGCCTTACTTTTTCACTTCCATAGTTCAAAAACACACCTACTAAAACTCTCTTACCAAACAGTCTCACTCGTTTACATCCAGAGTTTAAAAACAGACATAATAAATTCTCCTTACCACACAGTCTTACTTGTTCAAATCCAAAGTTTAAAAACACACATAATGAAACCCCCTCATGTCACTTCAAACCCAGAGGAGGCCACCATATATGTTCTGCAAAGTTTCACAACGTTCGGTATTCCACCACGCATGCAGGCAACGGATGTCGAAATTTTTAACACTTTCCCTTGAAAGTTCAATGAGAACTCCAAGTCGCTAAGTCTCACGATGCTACGATACTAAAGAATTGATTTAATTAACTTCATTTTTTCAAACCAATTTCTCAACGTATAATTATATTTATCAAATACTCTTTAGCTCAAATAAATATTTATTTTCCAAATAATATAACATTCAACGAAGCATGAAGTGGGAACTATGAGAATATGGCATTTATGATATTTTCACACCAAAACACTCGCAGAGCCTCATAATACAGCTGCAAAATCTAGAAGTGAAAACAACAAATGAGGAGAGCACTAAAATATTTACCACTAGCGTTCTTACTTTTAGCCTTGTCATCAGAATGAAGGTTGGGTATAAAACAACAACTTGCACCACGAAAGGGTTATGCAATTCATCATCCCAAAATTATTTGACTCGGGATGGCCTTAATAAATCAACACTTTACTATACCCTAGTCGTATTTATTGTTTCTACACATTGTAATATTGTAGCTACTGCTCAACCTGTTATATTTCTCCATAACGACATATTTGTTTTGTCAAGCAAATTCATGATGATGCTTTGTTATTGTAGTGGCGATAATTTGAAGAGGGTGAATCCGAATGAAAATGATGTCAGGAAAATTGTCCTCGAAGAATTCTCATAATTTAAATTTTGAGGTGATAAACTCATGCCATTCTATTGATACTTATCATTGATATAAAAAATTCATTATTTGAGATTCAAATTCGATCATGCTGAAAATAAGAGTATTTTATAATATCGTCATAAATTGTGTCGCTATAGTACTGCGTCGTGATTGCTGTTTTGATATAGATACCTGAGCTGTATTTGCCCTTGGTAATTAATCAATTGGTGACCAAAATCAATGTAAGTAAATCTATTTATAACACGCCACTTCGTGATATTAGAAATGATATAAGTTTTAGTCGTAGTTTCTCTAGCAATAACTTAGGAATGATATATATATATATATATATATATATATATATATATATATATATATATATATATATATATATATATATATATGCATTACAGTACAGCAACGACTAACATCCGATATTACCGCAAAAAATTGTTGTCTCCTGATTCATCTCTATACCAAAGCAGTCTTAAGAAAAACGTCAAATGGTGTTTCCTATTATCAGATCTGCAAATAATTAAAAAAAAAAATTTATATATATATATATATATATATATATATATATACATACATACATATTCGGGGCGGAAGGTCAACAGTAGATGCTCTCACTCATCTTCTTGGTGAGGTATACAGGGCATTAAATTGTGGTATCCCTGCTATGTGTATATTTGTTGACTTTTCTAAAGCTTTTGACACCGTTTCTCATGATGGCCTGTTGGACTGCCTGGAGAAAATTGGTTTTAGAGGTAATTCCCTGAAGTTAATGAAAAATTATCTGTCGGATAGGCGGCAGTCGGTTGCTGTGAATGGGGTCAAGAGTACTACTAGAGTATTGAACTATGGTGTTCCACAAGGTACCGTCCTGGGTCCAATCCTTTTCTGTGTCTATTTGAATGATATGTTTCGTTTGCATACTTGTGGTGAAGTGATTTCGTATGCCGATGATACTGCCATTTTCTACACCGACAACTCATGGTTTGCACTTAAGCAAAAATGCGAAAACGACTTTAAAGGGTTTTTGGATTACTTCGATTATAAGCTACTCACTTTCAATAGTGAAAAGACTGTGTATATGCCATTCACATCCTATGCGTCAGGTTTGCCACAGTTTGATACACTTCATATTCAGTATCAACAGAAGGTTGTAGATGTTAAGCAGAAATTATCAGTTAAATATCTTGGTATTACGCTTGATCCGCATTTGAGATGGAAATGTCATGTTGAGAGTTTGGTCGGAAAACTTAGATCGCTTCTACCTCTCTTCGGAATTTGTAAGGGATTCTGTAGTATGGATCACCTGAAGATTATATATCATGCACTCGTTGGATCAGTGATCGAGTATGCTATTCTGGTGTGGGGTGGTGTGGACGGTGTTCACTTGAGAAAATTGGAGGTTGTTCAGAAGAGATTTCTAAAAATCATCTTTAATAAACCAATTATGTATTCATCTGATGCACTGTTCCTGGAGGCAGGGATAATGGATCCCAGGCAGACATACTATGCTAAGCTTCTTTTATCACAGTTTCATAACTGCTCTAAATCTGAACTTACGTCACATGGATATGACACCAGAAGGGCTGATGCTCAATATAGGCTGCCTGCTGCACACAAGAGTGTCTTTCAGAAGAGTTTCGTATATCTGGCTCCAAGAATCTTCAACAGACTTCCTCGTGAGATTCGTGCAACAGTTTCTTTCATGTTGTTCAGGAGGAAGGTTCAAAATTGGATTAGCTCACGGTCACGATCAATCATAGCAGACTTAGTGGAACTTAAATCGTTCTAGAGTTATTATACTTATGATGATGATAATTATCGGAAAGCAGTCTGAAGGCATTATGTTCACCGGTTCGAAGAGAATTGTGTTTTATTAAATCATACACAAGGACTTGTCCTTTCATGGTCTATTCAATTGAATGTTTGTTATGAATTATGTTATATTACTGATGCCTTTTCTCACTATGTTTTTCTATTAATATGTATTGACTACTGGTCTTGTTCTCTGTTTTTGCATTCAATAAATTTATTATTTATTATTATTATACGAGGATATATTGAAAAATTCTTAGCCTACTATAGAACCAAACAAAATTTCTTCTTGCTCTGCAAACGAGACCTCCACAGCTTTTATTACCTCCTCGTTGGAAGAAAATTTACGACCTCTTAAACTTTTTTTCAGTTGAGGAAGGAGATGATAGTCGGACGGAGCCAAATCTGGTGAATGAGAGGGGTGTTCTAGTAATTCAAACCCTAAATCACGAATTGCATTTTTGCATGGCAACGTGAGATTTGTGTGCAGGGGCGTTGTCCTGCAAAAACAAAACACCTTTGGATAGCTTACCGCGTCGTTTCTCTCTAATTTTTTTAATGTCGAATAGTAATCTCCAGTTATTGTTCTACCCTCATCCAAAAACTCAATCATTATTACTCCATGGCAATCCCAAAAAACTGAAGCAAGAACTTTTCCAGCAGATTTTTGGACACGAAACTTCTTAGGTCTTGGAGAGCCGGAGTGTCGCCATTCCATCGATTGTTGCTTTGTTTCTGGATCGTAGAAATATACCCAAGTCTCATCCATAGTAACAATTCGGTTTAAGAAGTCTACATCGTTTTCAAATCGAGCACAAATCGAACGCGATGCTACTACCCTTGCACGCTTTTGGTCAACATTCAAACATTTGGGGATCCATTTTGCAGCAATTTTTCTCATGTCCAAATTGACGTGAACTATATGATGAACGCGTTCCTATGAAATATTCAGTGCTTCAGATATCCGTTTTAGCCCAATTCGACTGTCTGTTAAAATCATGTCATGAACTGCATCGATATTTTCGGGGACTGACACAGAAACTGGCCTTCCCAATCGGTCATCATCTTCAATGGAAAATTTTCCTCTTTTGAAGCTTGCAGTCCAAGTTTTCACGGTCGCATACGAAGGACATTGACCACCAAGGGTATTAAGCATATCTTCGTAAATCTGCTTATCTCTTAACCCTTTTAAATACAGGTACTTGATGAGGGCTAGATACTCCAATTTTTCGATTTTCACAATTTCGGTGGACATATTTTTTCTTTTAATTCATTGCGTAACTCTGGTTTACTTTTTTGACGTTAAACTTTACACTGACACTTCTAATAAGTTATTGTTCGTTGCCATGGTAACGCAATATTTTGTTTATGCAGGGAACTGGTCTAGGCTAACTAGATATCCTCGTATATATATATATATGTATATATATATATATATATATATATATATATATATATATATATATATATATATATATATATATATATATATATATATATATATATATATATATATATATATATATATATATATATGTAAATATTCACTGTAAGTGGCACGAAGTAGTGAATAATATCTCTGGGTGTGTAATTAATCGAAGGAATTAATTTTATCAACAAAAAACATTTGTGCTGCACCGAAAAGTTTTCCGAATGCTTTCTATTTCCTTTTTAGTGGCCTGAAGAAAAACGTTTCATTTTAATGACATAAGATAAAAATTTCTCATAAATCTGAACATCGTCTAGTGAAAAATATCTAAAAATCCATTAAAATTAGGGTTGATGCATTAATACTTTTAGAACGCCGTAAGCGTTAAGCGTTCTTCAATATGAACGCCCAGAAGTTCATTAAAGGCACCTGATTTACATGAAAATTTTGAGTCTAAGTGATGGCTAGGTTCGTACCGAATAATAATGTGGAAGGATGAATAAACGGGGTATTTGACCCCAATATCTCCTATACCACATTTAAATATTTGGCAGGGAAAAACTATAATTCATTCCTACTGGTTTTCATAATACCTGAAATTCATTTTGAGCATCCAGAAAGAATTTGGTTCAATTTATTATTAAATATAGTTTTATCCGAAGAAATTTGCTTTAAATCATCATTTCCACTGAAGTGAACCTTAAGACTTTATCGAAAGATAACAGTGAGGTACGATATTAGTTTTTTGAGTATCTCTGATATATTATTATATTACATTTTGACACTTCCAGGTGCATCAATTAGCTCCAATTTAGTATCAGGGATTTTTTTTTGAGACAGAAAAAACTACCAAAACTATTTCATATTCGAACGCCTCGGTAAGATGAATGAGCAGAAACATATTCAAAATTCAGTCTTCTAGGGTTTTTAGAGGGTACATGGAGATAAATCAACTGGATTGGAGGATTTTTGAATCATAAAACCTCTCCAAATTGAGTTAGAGCTGAGTCGTTCTGGCGGTTGAAACTTTCTTCTCTGTTCACTATCATTTGCATGTAGGCAGTTTTTGAATTTTCCTAGTTTATGAAGATTTTGCAACTTCACCGCTTCTACTGACTGAATTTGATAGTCAAAATCAGGTACATGAATTATGTTAGGGAAGCGCTTAGAGAATTTTGGAGAATCTCTACTGACACTCGAAATTCAGTACGTAGGATTAAAAGTTGTACACGTATGCGGTTGTTGTTGGGGATGTAAGTACTATTTAGAATTTGAAATGTTTTCACTCGCTTCCGTAACTTTGCTTTGGAAAGTTCATGCATTTTTGCCGGTTCTCAAGTTCAATGCATCCTTTCAGCCCTACAAATTGCGTATGGGATTTGAGAATTTTTATATGAGAAGAACAGAAATGGAGAAAAAGTAGTGACCTTAGTGACCTAACAAACGGAGCTCTGCTGCTTACGAGGTTTTTGTTAATTAAAAATATAAATGAAAGATCATCACCTGAGTGAAATCAAATTGATTTCCAATTGCTTGGAGATAAAAAGGAGATGAATAACTGATAGCTGTTACCCAACATAGAATAAATGGTATCCAATATCAACTCCTCAAATCAGAAACTGAGAGATACCAATTCCAGTCAGCAATATCCATTCCAGAAATTGATGCTAGTTCATAAATCACTCGGAAATCTGAGCTGACACGTTAATGACCTTATTAATTATTATGATTATCAAATCCGAGAGGACAAGAGCTTATCTAGGTCATTAATTATTATCTATATATGACCTGAGGACTCGTATCTATTTCAAGTAATAGTTCTTTAAATTCCTGAATTCATGCAAATGAAATTAGGTCATCAAGCTTTCAACCTTAACTGTTTCCACTCCGGAAAAGTGAAAAAATATAGAAAACTTAGAGCTTCCAATTTGTGAATTTGTTATATAATTTTCTTGATGAAATATTTGAATGAGTGAGATGTGTTGAAACGAACTTCTTTTAGCTATATATTATGTATTTAATAATAGATGAAATCAAATAATAGTAGATTGATTAAAAAAACTAAATTTGAATTTACTACGTTTATTATCACAAAATATTTTGACAAATATAACACTGCGATTGCAATTTCGGTCACTAAACCATCATCGGGCAGATTGAGTTAAGAACTGAATACAGAATTATTATATATTTGCGCTTACGGGTGGGAAAGGATTATTGCAGGTACCTAAATAGACAAGAGGAACATATTTCAAGAAGGGCTAATCGAGTGAATTTCAAATTGGTACAATACAATGTTCTTAGAAAAGTCATTATTGTTTAAATACACTAAATATAGGAGAATATATCAAGTCAATCTGGTCGTTCAGCAAGATATCTTTTGCATTATTATTGAGTTTAAAAATTTCTAATGGTTCTAAGTAAGTAAGTTTGGTTCCTTTCGGTAATTTGTGCATGATTTGAAAATTATCTATTTGTGGAAATGGGTGGTGGTTTTCACGGCAATGATTTGAAAACGTTGAATCCGTTTTATTTTTCAAAAAAGATTG
Organism: Cynegetis impunctata; assembly: GCA_030704885.1. Classification (NCBI taxonomy): domain Eukaryota; kingdom Metazoa; phylum Arthropoda; class Insecta; order Coleoptera; family Coccinellidae; genus Cynegetis; species Cynegetis impunctata. The sequence goes on from JARQZK010004336.1 coordinate 909,138, forward strand.
TTGGTGTTCTTTAAATCTTGTCTTGAACGATCGACCAGTCTGAACTATATATACTCCTTTACATACAGGACAAATCAACTTATAAACTCCTGAACTTTCAAATTTTGAAGTGATATCTTTGGCATTGAATAAAAATCCTGAGAGTTTTGTCTTAGGTTTGAAAGTAATTTTAATATTACATTTAGGTATGACATTAGCAACTGTTTCTCTTAGAGGACCAAAATATGTTAAAGATGTGAATTTTTCCGATTTTTCTACTTTCAATTGGGGATATATGCTGTTGTACGCTATTTGATTACGTTTCTTGTTTATCATTTTATCTATCAAACTTGTATGAAAACCATTATTTGACGCAATTAGTTTTATAGTCGAAATTTCTTTCGCTAAATTTGTTACGGATAATGGAATTGAAAACGCTCTGTGGATCATTGAATTAAAAGCTGAATGTTTATGGGAAAGAGGATGATTTGAATCCGACGGAATACATATATCCGTGAAAGTTGGTTTTCTATATATATCGAAACTCAAAGTATTATTATTATGAAAGATAGTTAAATCCAAGAAGTTTATTTGTCGATCCAATTCTTTTTCAATTTTGAACTTTATATTTGGGGGAATGCTATTAATATAATTCAAAAACTGATCTAATTGTCTCGCGGTGCCCTTAAAACAAGCAATTGCATCATCAACGTATCTATGCCAAATATTCTATATGCGATGCTTTTGTAGAATTAAATATTATGTTCTCTATATGTGACATGAAAATGTCTGCAATAAGCGGACTTAAGGGGGAACCCATAGCCAGCCCACTAGATTGTTCAAAAATTTTGTTATCAAACTGGAAGTAATTTTGACTAAGACATATATCTAATAAGAAAATGATATCATTTATTTTAATAATATCCATAGTGGATTGTTGCAAAATATCATACAAGTTTGATAGATAAAATGATAAACAAGAAACGTAATCAACTAGCGTACAACAGCATATATCCCCAATTAAAAGTAGAAAAATCGGAAAAATTCACATCTTTAACATATTTTGGTCCTCTAACAGAAAAAGTTGCTAATGTCATACCTAAATGTAATATTAAAATTGCTTTCAAACCTAAGACAAAACTCTCAGGATTTTTATTCAATGCCAAAGATATCACTTCAAAATTTGAAAGTTTTGTTAATCATGTTAAATTATCACGTAATAACGATGGATTCCATCAACTATTTAATAGTAGATTATTGGTAAAAATTATGATCGGTTTGGATTGAACACCTTTTGTTTGTTGTAAGTTAAATTTTATTCATCTTTGCAGCATCATCTTCCGAAAAATATGTTTTGTAAAATTTGAGTATAATCTTTCTAACCGTTCTTACTGGTTGGGTTTGATCATTTTATTTATGGAATTCATCTTTACCCTATAGTCATCTCAGCGACATTTACAAAATATTTCACATATTGAAGTCCTGAAAATTTCTGTATCCAATAATTAGTTTGAACATATTATTATTTATCGACCATGAACATATTTCAGAACTCCATTCTCTATTTTACAAAGACCGGGAGAATCAATGTTACTGCTCTTTTGTGTATGCGAACAAAAGGGAACAGAGGTTGCCACTCACGTTGACATTTCCGGTGTTGAATGAATCAACTGAAGGGAAAATGAAAAATGCACACCACTAAAATAATGGACATAATTTGTTTAATGAACAAATGGAATGACTTTTCAACATGCTTTTCTTGCCAAAAAAAATTCAAAAGAGTTTGACAAATCATTGAGCCTTGTGATGTGCCTTGATCGGAGTCTGACGGTCTCAAGGGATCTGATGACCTGGAGTATAGCGAGCTGAGAATTATTAGACAACTCGATAATCATGATGCACATACATGTGCAAACAAAAATATTCAACATTATTCGAATACCATAGCTATTTCAAATAATAATGAACAATGCAGGTACCACTTCAATCAAAATTTTCCATTTGAAAAATCATCATACTCTATGAAAATATTACAAATAACATCTCTTCTAAAATATCCAACTCCAAAAAAAACACAAATACAATATCACAAATATCTTTAATAAAGAACAAAATATTGCTACGAACATGTTTATATCTATCCTTCTTTCAGCATGTCCTAAATGTGCTGAGTTTGAACGTGGGTATTATTTATAAGATGAAATATAGGTTAGGCACACTACAGTCGATAAAATATCGGAAATGTATTTCTACCTCAACGAGCATCGCAATTTGAGTATTTCCTTAGCTTGCAATATCCAGGTGATTCGAATATCCCCAAGGATTTTGATTATCAGAATGGATGACAACGCCCAATGCGAGCACTGAAGTGTAAATAATTTGTTAGTTGAGAGTTGAGCAGTGCTTCTGTTAGTATATCGATGTATTTATATTTTGCTCATATTGCAATTTTCGCGTTTTCTTTCTGTATTACTAATAGTCTTTCACCATCACAGTTGAAAGGAGAGAATTTGAGATAATCATTAATCTGTTTATACTGAATAATACATCCTTTTTTCATAACAAATTCAAGCACATATGAATATATACATATTTATCGTAGTTAAAGTTATTTTAACAAATGTGGCAGCGTAGATTATTGGTCGACAATCAGTTACTTTCAATTAAATATTTTTATGAATGAAAGACAAGAAATTTGCAGTTATTTGTTAAAAAATCTACTGCTTAATATTGAAAACGTTGTTCTAGATAAACCTCTGCACTTATCATCGTTGAATGCACTTTTTCAAGGTAGACAGTTCATCCGATTTGTTCTATAATTTTAAGTCCTTGATCACCTCAACAGTTGACTTAGGATAGAACAATTTGTATGTAAAATGAACAAAATTAAGGAGATAATACGACTTCAGTGACAAAGCTCTTCTGCTTATGTGTTTCAATTGATATAATGATTGAAATTCAAGAATTAGTTGATACATGTGCTGTAGTATCGATACATTTAATTGAAGTGTTTTAAATTTGTCACAAATCATACAATTTTGATTGTTTTTCTGTAGATAACTGTAATATTTTTTGAAAATCAACCAAATACCATATTTTGTAATAAGATAAAGTTCCACAGACATTAATATAAAGCAAATAAAAAATTAATGAAGACCCTTACCATATAATATCTAGAGATACGGGATATCTATTGAAAAAAAAAAACAAATGAATTTGATGGTAGTTTGTGTTATTGAATAATGGAGAATAAAACTTGTTCATCTGGTAAATACATAATATCATTGGGCTTGTGTAATTTTACTACTAGGAACTGCCGCTTAACAAATACCAAAAAAAATCGCGAGTTACTTCATATAGAATAAATGATAGTTAATGAATTTATATGGCCCCAATAGTTCATAACCGAAAAATACTTATTATTCGTTTCATTAACAGATGTTTATATTTTACAGTCCGTAATTTTTCATCGATTTAAAACTCTTAGTATAAAATTCAGTGATAGACTCATGAAGATGTTGAGTATGTAAAAAAATACTCGTTTACCAGAAACCTCATATTTGTCCATTTTACCTACGATGAAGTCCGATAATGTTCAAGGGTCTCTAAGTTAATGAATAATAATTCTCCTAAAAACTAGGTCAACTCGTTCATGTCCTCTAACGACAGCAGTATTTTCAAGGCAATCAACAGTTTCTAAAATCGCTCGGGTACAGACGTTAATAGAGCCCATTAGACGTGAAAATTGCAACGCAATAAATCTTTCTTCTCGTTGCGCAGATAATGTTTGCGAGGTGTTGAAAAATGTTTTCGTTGGTGAAAACTAAATTCTTTTTGAGCATTGCGCGCACGGAGGAAGTGAGATTTGGCACAGTTGAAGTTTATATGTAGAAATAATGCTGAAATTTATATAAAATATGTGTTATAAATACGATATATCAAATAGCTCAATGAATTTGTTTCTGCCCGGCGTATTCGCCATTTTATATAACGAATCAGCAGATAAATACTATTCTTTGTGGAATTTCGAAACTGTTGGAGTTTGCTTTTCATTCACAGGTTGTTGATTTCGTTGACATAATCTTATTTATTAAACGAAGCCTGGATTTTGAAAGGTTGGGACAACGAAAACTGAAACTATAGACATGTTTAATATAGTCTATAACAGGAGTATCCAAGCTCGTTGATGGAATCCGTTGTTACTACGTGATAATTTAACATGAACAGAAACTAAATTTGAATTTTCTACGTTTATTATCACAAAAATACTTCGAAAAATATAACACTGCGATTGCATTGTCGGTCACTAGACCATCATCGGACAGATTGAGTTAAGAACTCAATACATAATCATAGATTTGCGCTTACGGGTGGGAAAGAATTATTGCAGGTACCTAAACAGACAAGAGCAACACATTTCAAGATGGGCTAATCGAAGTGGATTTTCCAAATCGGTACAATAAAATGTTCTTAGAAAAATCGTGATTGTTTGAATACACTAAATATAGGAGAATATATCAATCTGGTCGTTAAGCAAGATATCTTTGGCATTATGATTGAGTTTAAAAATTTCTCATGACTCTGAGTAAGTAAGTTTGGTTCCTTTCGGTAATCTATATATATATAATACAAGCCGAAAAATTTTATCCAGTCTACAGCAAAAACCATATTTTTTAAATTTCTGAAATTTGGTGGGAAGTTAAGTCTAATCATGTAGATTCCCACTAAGACGGGGTTTTTTAAAATTTCGCCGTTAAGGGGTTGAAAAAGGGTAAAACGTGTTTTTTGATGTTTCTCGCAAAATAATGGACTTAGCGATCCCGTTCTTCCACTAAAATGTTAAGTAAAATTAACTCTAGAAAGTGGTTTCTCAGTTTTTTGAAATTCCATCATTTAGGGGTGCAAAAGGGGTAAGTCTGTTTTTTTTATATTGGCTATTTCCGGCAAAATAATCGACTAAGCGATTCCGTTCTTCCACTACAATGTTCCTTATAATTTTCTTAAAAAACCATTTTCTGCATTTTTTGATGTTGTATCATTTAGGGGTTGAAAGAGGGTGAAATGTGTTTTTCGTATATTGGCTATTTTTGGCTAATTCTCGCAAAATAATGGACTTAGCGATCCCGCTCTTTCACGAAAATTAACTATAGAAAGTAGTTTCTCAGTTTTTTGAAATTGCAAAAGGGGTAAGTCTGTTTTTTTTATATTGGCTATTTCCGGCAAAATAATCGACTCAGCGATTTCATTCGGCCACTAAAATGTTCCTTATAATTATCTTGAAAAACTATTTTCTCCATTTTTTAAAATTCGATCATTCAGGGGTTGAACGGGGGTGGAATAAATTCATACGTATACATATATGGATACGCGGGCGAAGGCGCGACGGGTCCCGCTAGTTTGTGCATAATTTGAAAATTATATATTTGTGAAAATGGGTGGTGGTTACACGACAATGATTTGAACACGTTGAATCCGTTTTATTTTTCAAAAAAGATTGTTGGTGTTCTTTAAAACTTGTCTTGAACGATCGACCAGTCTGACGTATATTCACTCCTTCCCATACAGGACAAATCAACCTATAAACTCCTGAACTTTCAAATTTTGAAGTGATATCTTTGGCATTGAATATAGAATATCTTTCACAGTATTTTTGTGATAATAAACGTAGTAAATTCAAATTCAGTTTTTGTGCAGTATTCAAGCTCCTTGATATTCCAAGCAATTTTTTAAAATTTGAAATTTTGGGCGAGCCGCAATCAAATACGTCTTCAAAAAGTATGCATACGGGTTACGGTCTGTGTTTTTGGGGAACACTAGTTGTTCCAATGGGGATGACCTTGGGACCGTTGTTGTTCATAGGTAGGCTATGTTTTTATGCATGCGGATGATACATCAATAATGGTCTCGGGATCGGAATCTGTGAAAATCGAGGTAAACATAGTTGAAATTTGTGATAGGAGGAAATCGTGGTGTCTCAATTCTAGTATAACAGTGCAATTACAGTTGCATAATGGTGGGCGATCAAGATCAAGCTTTTGAGTGTTGTTTACAAGAAGTCCCGATGTTTGAATTGTCGGAGAGTCACAATATTCATGTTTGCAAAAGACTGAGTAGTTGATGTTTTGCTCTTTTCCAGCTGAGGTCCAGTATGGCACTTACAGATTTTGTAAGTGTGAATCACATTATTGTTCGCACATATGTTGGAGGAGGGTATTTATTGCACATAAAATAATAATTGCGCTCTTGTTTAGTCCTCATCCTACTGAGTTATGTAGGAAGTATTTCATTAGCAATGCTGCACCCTCTCTGCCCTCAGTATTTGTCCCCAAAGCGGCAATGTACCAAAAATAGAACTTTAAATATTTTACGAGATCATATAGTACAAGAATTGATAGAAAATTACTTTTTCCTAAGTGATATTGATAATAATAAATCGATTATAATAAACTGCCATCATTTCTAACTGACATGAGTAGTATCGAAAATTTTAAAAAACAGCAAAAGCATTTTCTATTAATTTATGCATTTCATTCACTTGAAGAGTTTTGTTCGATATGATTGTATGCTGGTGTTTTAAACTGATTTATATTTAAGTTGTAGATAAATTTATTATTTTTTTAACGTCCGTGTGAGAGGAAAAATCTTCTACAGACTATCGTGAGGGTATCCACCAAGCATTCTCAGGGATGTGTGAGACTCCGGATGTTGCTAGTTACTCACTAAATAACCTCTCAAACATTCCTTGGAGTAGTTCTTAATCCTGTCCTTACAGCGTCCCTTAATAAAAGAGATGAGCTGCAAGCGGCCTCTATAGTTCATGGGACCTGATGACTTCAAGTGACCAAAGCAACACTGCTTTCTACATTCTGCGCGTCAATATATCGGCCAGAGATCTGCATGCCAGAATAATCTTCAATTCTGTCACATAGTTAGCTCTCATTCCACCTAGACAACCTATGATTAGTACGACCATCCTAACTTTATGCCCTGGTTATAGTATCCTCAGCTCGAACATAATATCTCTGTATTTTTTTTCCCTTTTCTGTTCTTCTTTCATCACCACATTATTTTCGGCAGGCGATGAAAATTCGACAACAAACTATTCTCTGAGCTCTTTGTCCAGCAGGACTATATCTGGCTTTATTGCTTTGATCTGTCGAGTTGTTGGAAAAGCATATTTCTAGCATATGCGAGCTATATCGTTCTCAAAAACCGCTTCAATTCTTAGTGGAACATATGGTAGCACTGGTTCTTTGTCTTTACCATAAACTCCTCTCAGATGGAAGTAGAGAATTCGGAGCGCCCATATATGTCTTTCTATATACCCTGATGGAGCACGAACTCTGCATATTATTAATATTACTAATATTAATATCATCATCATCATCATCACTGTTTACGTTCATACTGCCAGTGTCAAATATATGGTTGCAGCTGATATAATAGAACAAAATCGATACTAAACGTATAACTGATTCGGGATTCTTAACGTTAGGGATAAGCGGGCGCCCAAGCGCCGCATTTTTACGTAATTGAAGGATCCGCGATTAGAAGACGGGCTGCGATAATCGTGGGCGTCGGGGTCTTTTCAGATCACGAAAAGCAGTCTTCATGGATATATGTGAAAAATACGCGACTTATAGGCGCATACGGATGAATTTCTCATCAAAATCTACCATGTAAGGTGATTTTTATGGACGTGGGGGGTACCTTTCATGATTTCCTATAAATAGAGGCTTGTATTTCATGATATATTCAATGGTTATAGAGGTATACTCTTCAACAAAGGAACCTCGATGATATACAAACTTTATGAACATTGGACGATCAATAGTTCATTATATATAATTCTATTATTTATATGCCTTAAGTCGACAAATTTGACATATGAATTTTAAAATGAGCTAATCACTGTTTATTTCTTGGCTAATACCTAGGCTCTAGGCATGTGGCTTTTGGTGGGAATAATTCGTTGAATGGAACGGAAATGAGAGATGGAAATTAGAGAACAGTGCAGGAAACAAAATTCATTAATATTTACTATAATATGAAACTTCTGTGTAACCTACAGTTGGAAAAGATCAACATTTTCATAACATTTGAAAAGAGGGAGACAGAGAGAAATATAAAAGCAAAATTAAAACAATTTTTAAGTTTTTCAAGTCTCAAAACATTGACGCATAGTTTTCAATAAAAATGTTGTGAATAAACTATGTATTATATAAATTAAATATTAAATATTTGACATCATTGAAAACAATACAGAAATTTCAGTGTTTTCACTCTATTTCTGCTCGTAAATGATGTTAGATATTACACCTACTCGGCAAGACTAGCTGATTAATTTCAAAATTATTTTGAATTAATTTTTTATTCCTGGGGACAGTAATTCGTTACTTTCAAAGAGGTTGTCAGGATAATTTCAGGGAAAATACATTTCAGAACATTGGATGTTTTCACTGTGTTTTGTATCTAAGTTAGAATGTGGGTTTTCACATATGATACAGATAATTATGAACTTCTATATAGTAAACAAAAAACCCTATAGCTTCATAAAATAATAACTGCAACTCGAGTTGTTTTCATTTAAAACAGATAGAAGTATTTCTCAATTATCTGTGTTCTCAGGATATAGCAAAACTTTTGAAATCTCAAATGCAAAACAACCATCGCTGCTGGATAAAAATTATATGCTCATTTTTTTCGCGCATAAAATAGATACGTATAGTTCCATTCGAGCAAGGCAGCAGTTTGTTTTAATTATATCTCAGATTTTAACAATAGAATCAGTCCCTGAACATTCTACAGAAAATCAATAGAACGGTTCAACTCTACTGGGTAAAAAACGCATACATGCTAATTCATCTACCACAGAAAACATATGTAGGTACCTTTTTAGTCAGCATTTTTTCTGAAAATAATAATACCGCATATAGTACACTGCATTTAAAATCAACAGTTTTTCCCTGATTATATATATATATATATATATATATATATATATATATATATATATATATATATATATATATATATATATTATATATATATATATATATATATATATATATATATATATATATATATATATATATATATATATATATATATATATATATATATATATATATATATATATATATATATATATATATATATATATATATATATATATGAAAATAATACTAGGCAAGTTCATCTCATCCTCTTTCCATTCCATGGTAAAACTATATTTGAAAGAAAACCTCTGTATATGGCTATACATTTGTTTAATTTGCTTCCTAAGCATTTACAAGTTGTTGAAGATTTTAGGTTATTCAGAAATCGCATTTATAGTTTCATTTTGGACGGCGAACCTTATTCAATAAATGAATTTATTACATTTTGTAAAAAAATAAGTTCTTTTCGTTTTGACTTGTCTCTATTTTATTCAGTGCAATATTGTTATATCTGTAATGTAAATAAATAATATATATATATATATATATATATATATATAATATATATATATATATATATATATATATATATATATATATATATATATATATACATATATCTTTTTTTTTTCTCTGTTACATTTTAACATATTTAGAGGGATCCTGAAATCTGGAATTTTTTTCGATGAAGAACAAAATTGGTGAACTCAAAAGTGGGAGTGGGAGAAATATGTGGAAATGAGGAAACACGTGGAAATGTATTATCTAAAATATTACCGAAATTCAGCTTACTAGGGCTTTTTGAAGTAGTTTTCAATTTTTTGTGATGAAGAACAAAATTGGTGAACTCAAAAGTTTGGTTGAATCCATTTTTGACATCTGGAATTTTTTGAAAGAGGAGTGGAGTGGGAGAAATATGTGGAAATTGGGAAATATGTGGAAATGAATTATCCAAAATATTCCCGAAATTCAGCTTACTAGGGCTTTTTGAAGTAGTTTTAGTACCTAGGGTACCTAGGGCACTCCAATTTGAGTAATTTGTTTGTTTTCGTATTTTAGTTGGAAATTTCTAAGTAAATTGAGTTTCTCACCTCCAAAACTCATCTCCATTGACTAAAAACGTGAAATTACTCACTTGGATTGAATAGTTGAGTTGCAGTGTAGTTTTTTAATTATTTTTTCTAACCGCCGACATTTTAATGTAAATATTTCATGTTTTTTCGTTTTTGTTGATGAATTGATCACCACTTCTGCTGATTGGGTTAGATAGTTGAAAGTTGTTACGTGAATTGAACTGATGTTAGTGAACAAACCCTAAATTTGACGTTGAAATTTCAAACGTTTTCTATTTGCAGAATTGGAATAAACAGATAGACTTCGGTAGCACTCACATTGAGTGCTCTCATATTTTTTTGTATACCTTTCTTCTTGGAATGAACTGACTAACTGAAAAATTTGAAGATTTAATGTTATAGTGAAACTCGAACAAAGTTTTCATTTTGGTTACTCTAAAAGGATTAGTCAAGTATCCATTATTTCTTTTTTGCTTCGAAATCTGGTATAAGTGCATCATAAATTATTTTCAAATTGAACTCGGTTGCAAAAGATATTAATTCGAGAAGTTGAATACATTAGGGTAAAAAGCATTTCAAAGCTACGCGCAGATTATAAATTATATTGCTTAATCGATTGAAACTTGCAATTGGCAGTTTGGAAATCAATCATATGATAATTTGGTCCATAACAGTGAGCTCCAATTACTTGAACCCTACGATGAACTTCATTTTTCCCTGATTTTCCCCAACAAATGAAGGAAATAAAATGCCTGTAGCCGATATAGTATTCATATATTAACTAATATATGGTCTGATTCAAATGGACTTTGTTTCAACACAGATAAAACTGTAGTAATGTCTTACAGAGGAACCCTACAACCTGTTACCCTAAACAATAAAATAATTCAAACAGTGAACTCAGCGAAGTTTTTAGGTCTTTATATTGATGAGTCGCTCAAATGGTGTACTCATATAGACATATTAACAAAAAAATTATCTTCTGCATGTTTCGCCATTAAAACGGTTTCTAGAGAGCTTTCAATTTCTGCTGCGTTGTCGACATACTTTTCTTTATTCGAATCACACCTTCGTTATGGTTTGCCATATTGGGGTTCATGCAGCCTCTTCCACTTTGAGTCTGTTTTCAGATTGCAAAAGAGAGCAGTTCGTTATATGTTCGATCTGAGCAGAAGGACACATTGCGAATTCTACTTTAAAAAATTCAAAATTCTAACCCTTCCTTCACTATTCATATTCGAATCCGTCTGTTTGGTTCGCAAACACATTCATAACTTTTCAGAAAGACCAAATCATAGATATCCCACAAGAAATTCAGATACAGATATTTATTTAATAACGCCCACCTCCGTCTTAGCAAAAAACTCCTTTACCTACAATGCCGGAAAGTTATACAATCATCTACCATTGGAGCTAAAATCCTTGAGTACGTACAAAATGTTCCGAAGTTCGACTAAGGCTTTTCTTTTGGAGAGACCATTTTACTCAGTAGCAGAATTTTATTCTGTAACTGAATTTCACAATGTAACATAGACCCTTGAGATCCACATTTAGTAGCAACATATATTAATGTTTTGTTTTTTTTTTTTTTTTATAATACAATATGTAATATACAAAATTTTATATCTGTATGATAAGTTTAGTTGACAAATATGTTGATTCTTAACATATGTTTATACATAATTGACTGATAAATGTTTTTCTATTTTGTTCTTCTATTCAATAGATTCTTGTTTTGTTTAACGATTGAAAGTGTGTTTTGTTTGATTAGTTATCATTGTTAAATTTTATTTTTAATTTTTCATAGGTATGTGCTTTGTCGACAAAATTTTGTAATTTTATAGGACAATAAAGCTGTTTCTCTCTCTCTCTCTCTATAAGAATATAAACTAGAGTTGTGTTGAAATTATTATTAAAAATTCTAAAAATCAAATTTTATTTGTGAATATATTGAGCCAACCTTTTTTATTTCTATGTCCATCATAGCGAATATGTAATACTAACTAAAACTTAAATAGATAGCGAATAAGAAGTTCTACTTATGTAGGTTGACAAAAATAACATTAAATGTAGATTTTTAATGACACTAAATAGGCCTAAAAGGGATACTTTTACTGCCTAGGCAGAAAAAGTCCACTTTTACTGCCTAGGTAGTAAAAGTTATTGACTTTTTCAAATGAAAAAATGACACAATAGTATATTGTATACCTAGGCGGTAAAGTGGTATTTTTCAGGCCGAAGGAAGATATGGACAGGCGAGGCGCAGCCGAGTCTGGCCACTTCTTGAGGCCTGAAAAATCACTTTACTGCCATGGTTTACACATGATTTTTTATCCTACAAAATAATTGTTGGTAAGATTTTTTCTATAAAAATTTTATTTTATAATATGAAATTCATAACTATGAGTCATTATTTTTTAAAGTGACATTAAAATCGGATTACGTATAGTACAGTTAACAAAAGAGATTCCTTGCTTGGATAAATTTGATAACAGTACTTGTATTTTTTTACCTTGCTTGGAGGCACACCACTCCATAAATAATTTGTATTCGAGGTTATATGTCGCTTTAGATTTATTCGGTAATAAGTCTAGCGTGACCTGGTTAGCTATATCAGTTATTTCAGGTGGGGTGAGATACATTATTTCTTCTGATTCAGACTCCATAACTTAGAACAAATATCAAAATACGACAACTTATGATTGAATTGACAACTGCTAAATATTTATTTTCATACTGATGTTTAATTGTCAACTGGCGCGCCAGCTAGCGTGAAAACGTAAAAATTATTTTACCGCCTAGCCGAGAAAAGGTCTACTTTCTCGCCTCCGTAGAGCTGGTAAAATTCAACTTTCTTATAGTGTAGGATAAAAAACTGATTTTATTACAAAACGTCATCAGCGGTGAACATAGTAAAGAAAAGCCAGTTACCTTTGATGAAACGCAATAATTATTAAAATGAGTATAAAAAAGACGAATTTTCGTTAAATTGAAGCAAATTTGGAGAAAAAATTATATATTTCACACGGCTCAAAAGCAAATTTAATGCGTTGGCTGGTTTACTAGCCTCGGCATTAAATCTCGTGCTTTTGTGCCTAGTAAAACAAATAACTATATATTAAAAATAAAGATGACGTATACGCGGATATGTCGAATAAAAAAAATCAAAGAGACGCTGAGTTGACTATCCGATAATGCATTTTCACTTTTTTATCTTTCTAGTTGGGTTAGTTCTGAAGCTTCTTGGTAGATATATAGGACTTGTATTTATGAATTCGTAATCAGTGGTTTCTATTTATATACCGGGTTTTTATACATGAATTTTGATTAAGATATAATTTCAAATATTTTTATATATGGTAGCAAAGAAGAAAAATAAATGGAGGATAATAGCAGTAAACATCAAAGATGTTCAGTATTTTCTTCAAGTGAACTTTACTTATAGTGTCTATATATGAGAAAAAAAATAAAAGTGTGGTTCCTCAATTCTGAGGGCGATTATTCAGTGATAGAAAATTGGTGTTGCCAAGGACATTATAGTGCAGGAGAACTTATTTTTATGTCTTGAATGAATTCCCGATAATTGAAAACCCTTCGAACTTTCGTAGTGTAATCTGATATCTCACTAGATTGATGTATGGAAATCAATATTCATCCCTCAAATTGGGGACCGGAGCACCTGAGAAGGGATTTCGTGACGACAAAAGGATCCGGGAAAACCTGAGGCGGAGCTGCCTCAATTTACACTACAGACAGCCAGGATTGTAGAAAACGAACATAAATGAGAAGACCTTAGGCCTCCCTCAGTCTCCTCCCTTACTGTGCTCTGGATCTAATGAGAATTCAAATTCACTCAGGGATGGACAATTAGACTTGTCTGAGAATTTCAACCAAATTACTTAAACTTATGTATCCATCTCCAGACTGTCATTGTATTGATGAATTGATTACTTAGTTTCCGCGTACTCTTTTGGCATCAGATTATTAAAACGATGTCTCTAATCGAATGTTACAGTGACGTGCGTGTGAGCTGTATAAGTATATGCGTATGTGTTCAGCAGTACTTGTAACCTCTCTTGTAAATTTAATTCCTTCCAAATTTTGTTAATTTGTTTTAATTATACCAATAAAGATTTAATTATGAGGTTAATTCAGTAGAAGTTAAGAATAGCGATGATGAAATCAGGTAAGTACTTGTTTGTGAATTTTAGTAAAATACTCTGTATGAAAATAAATGTATGAGTATAATATATTTGTATTATTATAGATTGCGTATGATTTTGAAGTGAGTAATTGATCATAACTTGTGTACAAATGATCTACTATGTATTCGTATAATGATAACCAGAGATCGGAATGATTATTTTTCAACATAATTAGAATTGTTCGTTTAAAAAAGTACCGATATCAACATTAAATCATAAGATGAACACTTAGAGCCATTGTTAAAATATTCTTTAGATAAATTATTTGAGATTGAACAAAGATCCAGCAATTTCTTCAACAAAATTCAATACTACAATCTACATGGAAAAACCTGGAAGAGGCCTATATCCGACAATGGATGATATATGGTGAAGATATGAGAAAAGAAATTTGTCAACTCGTTTTTAGAATAAGTTTGGGTAAGCCATTGTTATCAAATATGTCAGACTGTATACTTGAGCTACGGTTTCACCAGAGGAACAGTAAGGATTATTTTGTTGCTGAATAGACCTCTTTGTTGCCATAAGTAGAAACTTTTGGCAACATACGTAAATTTTTTGTTTCCACTGAAGTAACCAAAATTGTCAATGGTTACATATTGTTCAGTAGAAACAATCAACATTTGTTGCCGAAACATAAAGAAATTTTAAGGAACATTCAGGAACATTTTGGAACATTTATGGAAACACGCAACAGCAACAAGAATGTGCCTCAATTTTCCTCCGGTGGAAATGTTGCTCTAGAATTTGCTTCAAAGTAGTTTTGTGACTCATTTGAGTGATTATATTTTTCATATTTATCACTGTATCATATTTCTAGTTTGTAAAATATGCCAGATGTTGTTCACGAACTCAGATGAAGGTAATGGAGTAGGCAACTTGAATAGTTAATACAATTCGTAGATGTGGAACATTAAGAGTAAGAAGTTAGTTAACTGCAGTTATTCCATTTAAGTTCCTTTCGAAATATATTTTAACAAGTTTTGAAATATGAAAATTATCCCTTTATTAACTCTAAAATATTCTCCAACTTGATATCAATATAAATCCTTTTTATTACACTGATCTTTATAAACCTTATATACTAATAGTATAATATTCAACGAGCACAAAATGATTGCTATTTTTGTGCGAGCAGAATACTATACTTTGTCCACGACTTCCTCGAAAAAATGAGTAATAATCTGCATTTTCAATAAAAATAGTTATCAAAAGCATTGACATAACATTTTCCGTGTTCACTGAAAACTGCATACTCACGTAAACGTCAACTATTTCACTTGACATCGATTCCATTCCTTTCTTTCACTCTGATGAAAATGAAATAGATTATCATTATATTATATATAAAATTATATATATATATATATATATATATATATATATATATATATATATATATATATATATATATATATTATATATAAAATTTATTAGAGTAAATATTCAATAAGTTGGGCATTATATTAAATATTAGTTTAATAATTTGCCTAAAAGTAATCTTAGTTACATAAACCTAAAAATCTAATAACAATACTATCCTAACAATGTGAATGAAAGTCTCAAGTTTGGACATACGTTTCGAGTGTGACGTCATGCAGTGTATAATAAACCATTATACACACTAGTGAATAATAGGTATAATTGTACTTCAGGAAGCACACGTATAATGAATGATTTATAGTACAGTCTTGGACATAATATATTTTTTCATCTCGGAATTCCAGAACGTACATTCGTTCTGTTAAAAGGTCATATTATTGCTCCCACCACTTTTGTGTTATGATTCTAGTGACGATAAATGATGACAAACACAAAGGACAAAGGATGAATTTGATAGATTCTAATTTGAGTTGTAGAGAGTGGCGGGGTCGAGCGCAAGTCAGTCCAATTAGCGTTGCCAAATTCGCTCTTGCAGGGAGCATTTGCGTTAATCTTGCTCTATTTCAATTTCCGGTTTCCTTTATTGAGAGGAAATCGAAATGTTCTTGCATTTGAGTATCTATTGAATATACTTACTACGTTATAAATGTGACAAAGAGTTTTTCTGCCAAATCTGATTTATATTCTCATAATTTGAAGAATTTAGGAATCTTGACCTGTGCCAGTCAGTTAAGATAATCAATTGACAAAAATGTACAGTCGGGAAAGAGATGAAAACAAACTGTGAAATATTGCAAGCTTTTCCGAAGTCCGGAACATTGTTAAAAATGCAATAAATGATTATTTGCTGAATTCTTTCGAAAAAAATTCCAAAAGTTCTGCAAACTTGGAGTCGTGTCAAATATATTATTTCATGTCAAGTATCGAATTCGCAACCAATTTAAAGGTACGGAACATTTTTTTTATTCAAAATTAACGTTTTTCTTTGATAAACTGACCAAAAAAAATTCATAAAGTTCTACAAACCTGACAGTTACTTCGGAAAAATATACCGAAGAGTTGTATAAATTTGCAACCTTTTACGTTGACTGAAACAGATTTATTTATAACTTTTTTAATTCGTGGTTATTTTTTCGGGCAAGGTTTTCTCGAATTAATTACAAACGTTTTTAAACTAGGTTGCAAAATCAGAATCTATTCTGATGCAAATTTGCAACCTTGTTCGCTGTCTGGAACTTAATGCAATTTGCAAAAATATGATTTTTGGATTTTTATATACTTTTGCAAATTGCATAAAGTTCCGGACCGCGTACAATTACCCCCTTGAAAAATTGTTTCGATATAATGTGAAAGAACTCTTGAAAATTCATGAATAAAGCTTTCATCAATGAAACTCAATACACAAATAGACCTTCAAAAAACAATTTCCGTGAGAAAACTCCATATAACGTGAAATCAAAAATGTTGATATATTATTCACATATTTGAGCTTGATATGAAATATACTGTACACAGGAAACTGTGCGATATCTTTTTGCTAGCGAACAGCGAAATATATATCTTTGTTTGTCAGAAAAAACGTGTAATGGAATTTATCCAAGCAATAAATTCGTTTAGGATGAAATTGAAATTCAGCTTTACTGGTTCTCTTACTTTCTTCATGATATATTCACTTTTTTATTCGAATCCTCAAGGGTGAAATTTATCATATGTAAGCGGTATTTCAATATTGTACAAAATTTTTTCTCTCCTAAGTGAATGTATTGGAAGCAATAGTTCATGCAGTCAAAATTAGGCGAAATTGAAAGTTTATTGGCTTTTCTACCTGTCGTTTCGAATTGAACAACAATTTTGAATAATTATCAATTCAATGTACGGTTCTTGTTGAAGCAATAGAAAATATCAATAATGAGTGATACTCGGGAATGGCGAAGTAATATTGTACCTACTTAGTCCAGGGAAGTAATTATATAGAGAGGAAAAATTAAAAAGTAGGGGTTATTATTTTTTTTAAGTAAGTACACTGACCCCTCATCGCTTTCCTAAATTTGTGACCAAATCCCGTGAAAGCTCGAAACACAGCTTGCAAGCACATTTTAAAGCACTAAAATTCAATGATTTTTTGCTTATAACTTTTTCTGATGTACTCGCACAAAAAAATCGTAGAAATCAAATTCACAGTAAATTTTATGCCCTACACGATGACGTAAGTCGACTTTTGAAATGAAAATTTTTTCGACTCAAAATTTTCCAAAAAATGGAAATTGTATCGAAAGGTTGTTTTAACCGGCAACCATACTGAAAATAACCATATCGAGATCAAAACATAGGGAAACATAGATGGTGTACTATAAAAAATTTACGTGTTTTCAGATTTGGAGAATTCAAAATGGCGGCCGCAAAAATCGAATATATATATATATTTTTTCCAATCACGCTTCCTCTTGAAAAAATTAACGATATCGAAACGCGGTTGATTGCAATCGATAGGGGAAAAGTTGTAGTTTTAGGCATAAAATAAAAAAAAATTTTATAAATTTTGTTACATAACTTTTTTTAAGAATTTATTAAAAAAAAATTTTGTTTGTTAAGTTTTTCCTCATTTTTGCATTGAAAAATAAAGTCAATCATTATACTCATACTCGAAATGTATTTGCCGTTAAAAAACGTGTATTTCAAAAAAAAAAATTTTTAAATACAATAATCAGAAGCCGAGATATAGAAGCTCAAAGTTCGCTTCGTACTGTGACCATCTATTGAAAATTAAAAATGCGCGTGTATTAGTGAAGACCCGTTGTATGCTCGGCGACAATGGTCTCCCCACTACTACGCCGAGCATCTGCCGCGTTCATATTCGGGCGAACGCGGCAAGACTACTGATTTATTTTTGATGCAGCCAGTGACCCAACGTTCTTTTAAATCTGTATTTAATCACCGGGATTTGGTCGCAAATTTAGAAAAGCGATGAGGAGTCCCCTACTTTTTTTATTTTTCTCGTTGATAGATTTTTTGATCTTACTTCCCCGGACTAACTTCTGAAAAATTTCTGTCACAAAAATTTTCAATCGTGAAATTTGTTGATAAATTTTCATATTGCTGATCAACTCATTTGATTGCTTGTGGGTTGACCCCCCAGGAGAGGAAATAAATTTTGTTTACACGATAGAAGGCGCAATTTTGGGACTATATGGTTAAAACTTTGAATGTAGGAAGTTTCGCATGATATCTTAGACGGTATTTATTTCGATATAAATTGGTTGAGGGGTTGCCCTCCGAAGGAGGAAATAAATATTGTTTATACGATAGAGGGCGCAATTTTTTCGATTTGGATTTGGAACAAAAATCATAATTGAATGAATACATTTTTCAAACTTTGTACGTTTTGAAAACCTGCTTTTCTAATGCAGCTCGCTGCGATAGAGTTTTTTTACGATATAAGGGAGTTTTTGCGTTTCTATTTTAAAGTCAACGTAATTATCGTAAACCGCTATGTTGAGTTTGCGCAGAACGGAAAACGTTATTAACGGGTTGAAGATCCAAAAAGAGATTTTGAATTCAAATTTATTGCGAACGTCAAATGAGTATAACCTCTCTTTTGTTTTTGTATTATTTTTTGTCGGATGATTTTTTCAATTTTCATTCACCTATTATTAGCGTTCTATGGGTAAATTATCATGGAAGATGTAATAGACTATATAGCGATCAGGCGCGGGGGAGTGGATCATAATTTAATGAGAGGTATAATCTTACATAACATCTTTGAAGAGGAAGAAGAACGTGAAAATATTGATGTAAACATACCTGGATTCGATTTGTATAATATTGAGGCTGAAGAGGTGAAAAGAAGTTTCCGTGTTCAAAGAGAGGATTTGCCATGGTTATGCCAAACTTTGCAGATACCAAACCAAATAATTACACGATCTGGACATAAAACAACTGGTAAATGCAATAGTTTGTAGTAATAGGTAATTGTGATTAATTTGGGCAAATATATTTCTTAGGCATCGAAGGCTTATGTATTTTACTGTTCTCATTGAAAATAATTTTCCGGTTATAAGGGTAATGTGCTGCTGAATCACTGACCAAATATCTGTACTTTCAAATGGATTATTACTTAGAACCACTCTAAGAAGTAACAGATTCCCCATATCTGTAATTCGTAGTCTTTTTTTTTAAGAGTGACATTGTTTTAACTATCGTGGCAAGTGAACAAAAACCGTTGAAAAAAATATCAAAATTAGCCGGCCAATTTACACAAATAAACAAACCAAAATAGCACTGTGACATAACCAATAAAAATACGGAAACTGTCAATCTCAAAACATCAGATCGCCGACTCGATTGATGGATGCCACATAGTAAGAAATAACATTTTTTGCGAATTTTTAATACAAAGGAAGAAGTTTGGAACGGATTAGCACGATAGTATATATGATATTAGTCACTTATCATAGTTTAAATAGTCTATCTTCATTTAGTTTGTAACAATTTAACACAAGCGCGTTTAAACTTGTCAACACCGCGAATATAACGGACGTTTATTAAGCGAACGTTAAGGTACCGTTGATAACGTAGTACGTTATCGGTTAATAACCGTCTCGGTAATTTCAAAGCTCCTGCGCATGCTCATAATAACCGAAAACGTAATTTACGTGTAAATTTAGGGCCTCAAAAACTCCCTATAAACACAAACCACTTACAGAAATTGGGATTAATTCAAACGATGTTATTTTATGTGGTATGAAGGTAAGTTCACCTCTCCAATAATCATGTAACAACCTCAAATTGAATACGATTCGGTTAGAAATATGAAATTTTCGTGAAAACTGTTAATTCGATTGATGAACGGTGACGTTCTTGTCAAACTCTTTTGACTTCAATCGTATTCAATTTGAGGTTGTTACATGATTATTGGTAGAGGTGAACTTACCTTCATGCCACATAAAATAACATCGTCTGAATAAATCTCAATTTTGTGTTTATATTATAAAAAAAATAATTGTACTTTTTGTTCATATCTTGTAGTGCTCCTGATGAAGAGATAAATGTATCTTGAAAGCTAGAGCTTAAGAAAAAAGAGTAGAGCCTTTTATTGCTGTTATCCCAAGAATAATACCTAATTATCTCAACAATTCAGCAAAGACTTCTGTTTATATATATATATATATATATATATATATATATATATATATATATATATATATATATATATATATATATATATATATATATATATATATATATATATATATATATATATATATATATATATATATAATATATATATATATATATATATATATATATATATATATATATATATATATATATATATATTTATATATATATATATATATATATATATATATATATATATTTATACCAGGTGTAAATGAGTGATGGGCCACCCTTATAACTTTTTAATGGATTCTTCGATTTTATTGAAATTTGGGTGGTTTATCTCAGACATAATTTAAAATTTTTTCACATACAAAATCAGTATGGCTGACTTCCGGTTTCACAGAAAACGATATAAAAATTAAAAATTTAAATGACACACCCTATATATTTTTATATATTTTAATTTTGAGGCCTCAAATACATATATTTCATCTGTCAAATGTCAATTCTAGCGCCGTTTCAATTTTGTTTTTTTTATCGTAGATAGCTGCGACGTCGTCTAAATCTTAGATAAGTGATTTAAAATATCGCCCAAAGTAATAATATTTCAAAAAATTCATTTTCGTGAAGTTTGTTAACGATTAAATTCTTTTTCGAACTTAAACTCAGTTTTTTAAATAGAAACATACATGGGCCACCCTGTATATCAAAAAGCTCTTTCAAATTCCTTCAAAATGATTTACACATCAGTTTTCTCACTTCCTAAATAACGAAGTAATTATTAAAAATCTTATTCTTATTAGTTATTCTTATTAGACCGACCCTGTTTACGAAATATGAAATTTTTTTTGGCAGATGTATGTATGTATTTGAAGCCTCAGAATCAATATATGTAAAAACATACAGGGTGTTCCATTTGAATTTTTAATAATTATATCGTTTTCTTTGAAATCGGAAGTCAGTTATATTGATTTTGTATGTGAAAAAACTCAAAATTACGTCTGAGATAAACCACCCAAATTTTAATAAAATCGAAGAATCCATTAAAAAGTTATAGGGGTGGCCCATCACTCATTTACACCCGGTATATATATTTATATATATATATATATATATATATATATATATATATATATATATATATATATATATATATATATATATATATATATATATATATATATATATATATATAGAGTAAATTGGGTGAATATGCCGCGCTGGGTAATACGCCGCAGTTTGATATTTTAGTTCCAAATCAACATTTGGCAATAATATCCGTTCGCCATATTAGTGCCAGATAGGAAACACGCGTGAATCATTCACTAATTGAATATATCAGTTTTTTAGTGATATATTCAATTAGTGAATGATTCACGCGTATCATCAGTTTTTTAGTGATTAACGTCAATATAAACGTAACCACCGTGTGAAATAATTTCTAATGTTTAGTTATATATAGCAGTGAAGGAAGTTATAAGTAGATTTCGTTAATTTTAATAGGAGTATGCTAAAGATTGATTCATAACCTTACTTTTCTTTGGCTGAAGACTCCGTTATAGGCATAATAAATATGCGTTTTAATTTTATTTGTCATAAGATGCAATATGGGGTATTATGCCTCATCATTTTTTTCCTGATAAATACCAGAATATTGTGGACAATCCCGTGGATACTATTTTGATCAAAAAACTCCAAAATCTGATTGGCTGCAATGTGTGAAATGTACCTAATCATTGGGTTCACGAGATATGTACTCCATCAAACATATATTGTGCCGGTTGTGTTCCAGATCAAGTACTAAGTACCTTTATAGTTCTGAAGACATAAGATATAATGATATCTATATGTTATGTTGTTCGAAAGAAAGTTTTTTTCAAATTTCGCATAATAGTTTATTTCTTAAGAGAATAGCATGTTGCCATATTACCTATCGTATGATGCCATATTACACATGATATTGGGTAAAATGGCAACAGTCTATCTTTGTGCTTTTTTACTTGCAATCTTCTGCTGTGTGGGAATATGGCAACGAATTACTCTGGAAGGATACATATATTGTGTAAGCTCTAACGTGCAGCTAACGTCTTTCATTTAGGCGCGTTGGTTATTAGAATGTGAGCATTTGAATTTTATGTTGCCATATTACCCCACATTACTCTATATATATATATATATATATATATATATATATATATATATATATATATATATATATATATATATATATATATATATATATATATATATATATATATATATATATATACCGGGTGTAAATGAGTGATGGGCCAGCCCTATAACTTTTTAATGGATTCTTCGATTTTATTAAAATTTGGGTGGTTTATCTTAGACATAATTTTGGGTTTTTTCACATACAAAATCAATATAGCTGACTTAAAAATTCAAATGGAACTCCCTGTATATTTTTACATATATTGATTCTGAGGCTTCAAATACATACATACATCTGACAAAAATTTTTTTCATATTTCGTAAACAGGGTCGGTCTCAGGAGCAAAGGGAACTAATAAGAATAAGATTTTTAATAATTACTTCGTTATTTAGGAAGTGAGAAAACTGATGTGTGAATCATTTTGAAGGAATTTGAAGGAGCTTTTTGATATACAGGGTGGCCCATGTATGTTTCTATTTGAAAAACTGAGTTTAAGTTCGAAAAAGAATTTAATCGTTAACAAACTTCACGAAAATTAAATTTTTTAATATATATGTATATATATATATATATATATATATATATATATATCTTTATATATATATATATATATATATCCGTACGCCGTACTACTTAAGAATAATATCAAATTGACTGAAATCACGGTCAATATGCGTTTCTTAATGAAAGACAACTCTTGCTCTTTACGCCAATATTTCGCATTATGTTATTGCTCTATCAGATTTTATAAAAAGTAAAAGACACAGTCAGTAAGAAGTTAAATTTCTACATATATCGTCCTCTGCCAATGTTGTAGAATATACATCTTCATGTTAGGAAGGACTTGTTCTCACGGCGGAGTTCTAATATCTTCAGCTGAAGGCGCTATGAGTTGTTATCCAAGTTCAACCGCGAGTTGTAATAGTGAACAAATAGAAATATGTTAATTCACTCCGAGTCAAATAAGCAGCACTGAAGATATCTAATAAGATCGAAACAATTTTTTTATAATTCACTGTTCCATTGTGAATGCGGATTTCGCGTCGCAGAATTTTTTTTTTCAAATTATTGATGAGTTTTCCATGTTCACTTCATATGATATAAATGTTATAGGTTTTAAGTGCATATTTTACACGCTAGATGTGAACCTAGACAATTTATTTGACGTATTTCGTCTAAGAAGAAGACCACATTGACATTTCTATTGGAATTCTCGTTTCGTCTTACATTAAATCAAGTGAGTGGGTAAATTTGCACTAATTGAATTCCAACAAGAGTTCCAAGGCTAGCCGTGAAGCTCTGTCTGTTCGATTCGAAATGTGATAGATTTAGCACCGCATTTTCGATTAATGGTTAACGAATTTCGGCATCATTCTGTATACTTATTCTCCGCTTTATTCAATTTCACATACTTACTAGGTACATCCTTGAGATTCTCTTATTGGTTTAGTTCCATGGTGTATAATTGAATTTCTCTTCTCTTAATGAAGGTTCTTTACAAATATAGCTCTTATTGACTATGAAACTTGTCCCTTATATTCGCATTTCAAAGGAAATAAAATAATTTCATTTGAAAACTACTGCATTAATGCGTAAAATTATTTGGGTATGGCCATATGATTATTGGTAAATACGAACCGTTCAAGGATAATACGCAAGGCATCTATAAATATATATATATATATATATATATATATATATATATATATATATATATATATATATATATATATATATATATATATATATATATATATATATATATACAGAGTGTTGATTAATAAGTGTGCGCTGTTTACAAGTCGATTCCTCAGTCTATTTATCAGGTGAAACGTTATGCATACAAGCTTGGGCCCGCAAGGCTTTAATTTTTGAGAAACAGGTTTTTAAAAACTTGATTTTACTTCTGACATTTGAATCAACTTACTAGCCTACTTGATCGTTTCAAAAACCGAAAAAACATTGCAGAATGAACCACCTAGCCTACTTGATTGTTTTGTTTTCAAAGGGTTCGCAAACCAATGAGAAGGAGTTGACATGCATCGATTACTTTAAATCAAAATATCTCGAGGAAGGCTGCTTGTAGCAACTTTTGAAGCAGAAAAAAGTTGTATTGCTCAAAAATCAAAATAAGAGGCCGCGCCTCCTAAAATTGAGAGTCAAACTGATATCAAATTTGGAATTCTTATATGGAAAAATTCCCAAATATCAAGTTTCCTTCAAATATCGACATTATTTCAAAATTTATTTATGAATAACAAAACTAAAATTTTGAGAAACCTGTATCCTAAAATTGAACGCCTAGCAGAACCATGCTCATATGAACTTTGAGGAATCCTATAAAATATCATGCACTTTAATTATTAATTCAAATTACACCTTGCATCATAATTATATATATATATATATATATATATATATATATATATATATATATATATATATATATATATATATATATATATATATATATATATATATATATATCCCATTCATCCTTCACTACTGATGAGCTCGTTGAATAGCGGAGCAAAATGTCTGGTGTTTCAATTGTGGCACCATACTCGAATTTTTGAACAATCTTCCTTGAAGGATGCATATGTATTCTATATCGTCGAATCTCATGAAACTAGCGCCGTTGGAGGGTTGATTTGACTGATTATCAATTTTTCAGCGTATTATTATCTGTATCATGAACGCTCGTCATGTTAAGTGCATATAAATATTGATTTTCAATATCTAACTGTGCTTTTCGAGCAACCAGAGGCCATTTGAGTAAGAAAACCGATTTTACTCAACGTCTCTTCACGTAATTCCTGACTTTCTTGAAAGTTTTGCGCGAATTACGAATTTAAATATCTATGATATATATATATATATATATATATATATATATATATATATATATATATATATATATATATATATATATATATATATATATATATATATATATATATATATATATATATATATATATATAAATATATATATATATATATATATATATATATATATATATTCAATTGGTCTATTGGTACCTGCTTTTCTATATTTAATTGGGTTATGGTTGGCAGTGCGAGGTCAATCAAATATCATCAATTCAGCTTCATTATAAATATATTAATAAACGTTTCGGAGGTCCCCTCCTTCCTCAGTATTAATTTGTCTTATAAATTCTGCAAAAAAACATAGAAGTAATAGCAATCTCAAATAGTTTTCTAATTTATATGTAATCTAACCTACTTTTATCTGATATATGGTGTAAAATTGGTTAAAAATTCGTCATGGTTGATTTCTTCTGTTCTGACCATTTTGTTTTTGATTTCTTTGTACTTGTTTGTCATTCATGTCAATGTCATCTCCTGTCAAAGATCGTCAAGTGTGTTGTCTTCCGTCTGTTCTTCTTCTTCTTTTCGTTTAGGTCTTGTTATAAAAGGTATGTAAAATTGGCTCAGGTGTTTGATGTCTTGTCTGTCGTTTACTGTTTTTTCCAAATTTCGTTGTATGTGTATCATCTCCCATATCTCTCTGTGTTTCAGTTTAGGTCAATTGTTAAAATCTTCGTTTCGTCGTAGTCAAATTCGTGTTTGTTCAGTGTTTTGTGTTTGTTGAGTGCTGTTGTTGCGGACTTGGTGTATTTGTGTGCGTTAAGTCTGTCATATAGTCTTTGTGATGTCTGTCCGATATATTGTCTATCGCAGTCCTTGCATGGGATACTATATACCACATTTGATTTTTTCAATTGAGACCAACTATAATAAGGGAATTGAAGGAACAACTACTAAAGAACAACTATCCTGAAAAATTAATAACAGCCCTAATCAGACGAAGAGTCCACGAAAACTACAACACAGAGACCAAAAAACAAAGAGAAAATGAGGAAAACATAACACGAATATCAATACCATACACAAGAAGTCTGTCACACGAGATTGACAAGATAGTAAAACAACACAACATGAAAATAGTCCACAAACCACAAAAACAAATTGGACAGATTTTTAGCAAATTAAAGACACAGACACCTAAATTGAAAAAATCAAATGTGGTATATAGTATCCCATGCAAGGACTGCGATAGACAATATATCGGACAGACATCACAAAGACTATATGACAGACTTAACGCACACAAATACACCAAGTCCGCAACAACAGCACTCAACAAACACAAAACACTGAACAAACACGAATTTGACTACGACGAAACGAAGATTTTAACAATTGAACCTAAACTGAAACACAGAGAGATATGGGAGATGATACACATACAACGAAATTTGGAAAAAACAGTAAACGACAGACAAGACATCAAACACCTGAGCCAATTTTACATACCTTTTATAACAAGACCTAAACGAAAAGAAGAAGAAAAACAGACGGAAGACAACATACTTGACGATCTTTGACAGGAGATGACATTGACATGAATGACAA
The DNA here is from genome assembly GCA_030704885.1 of Cynegetis impunctata. Lineage (NCBI taxonomy): Eukaryota > Metazoa > Arthropoda > Insecta > Coleoptera > Coccinellidae > Cynegetis > Cynegetis impunctata. The sequence continues at coordinate 936,453 of JARQZK010004336.1, forward strand.
ACAAGTACAAAGAAATCAAAAACAAAATGGTCAGAACAGAAGAAATCAACCATGACGATTTTTCGAACAATTTTACACCATATATCAGATAAAAGTAGGTTAGATTACATATAAATTAGAAAACTATTTGAGATTGCTATAACTTCTATGTTTTTTTGCAGAATTTATAAGACAAATTAATACTGAGGAAGGAGGGGACCTCCGAAACGTTTATTAATATATTTATAATGAAGCTGAATTGATGATATTTGATTTACCTCGCACTGCCAACCATAACCCAATTATATATATATATATATATATATATATATATATATATATATATATATATATATATATATATATATATATATATATATATATATATATATATATATATATATATATATATATATATATATATATATATATATATATATGAAGGAAGTGGAGGAGGATTTAAGAACGACAGGTATCGCTGGATGGAAGGAGAAGCTAAGGACAGGGCTCTATGGAGGAAAATAAGCGAGAAATTATAGGAATGATGAGGATTGATCCACCCCAGAAAGCGGATCTAGGAAGCATTCATGCAGCGCAACCCCACATGGGGTGTTTAGCCATTGTTTATTTATTTATTCATTTATTTATTTATTTATTTATTTATTTATATATATTTATATATATATATATATATATATATATATATATATATATATATATATATATATATATATATATATATATATATATATATATATATATATATATATATATATATATATATATATATATATATATATATATATATATATATATATATATATATATATATATATATATATATATTCTCGTATACAAGATATAATTTCTGATTTAACTGAAAACTTTAATGGTATTAAGAAAACTTGAATTTAAGTATCTACACAATATTTGCAATGTAATCGTTTAGCTAAAGACTGTTGCGAAGCTGTACAACAGATTGGGTTAACTGATGGATTTTCCGGAAACAAGGATGAGATCTTCTAAAGATAAAGCATTAGGTTGAATAAGGGCGATGAGCTTAATCAGATAAATTACTTTTACTGGTGATTGATAGATTCTCTCTATTTTTGTTAAGCATTTTGATGAATAGCAATTAATGATTTCACTTCCGAGAAGCCACTTGTTAAAATTTGGGTTGGTAACTTTTGTTTTTTCTTTTATATTTAAGTTTGGATTTTTATGGAATACTTTTCATTTATCAACCTAGGCTTTCTACAAATTTCCATTTATTCAAATACGTTTACTGACCCTCAAGTAGTCTGTGAAAACTTTCCAATAGAAAATTGTGAAAAATATTAATTTTTGAAGAATATGAAAAATTTCGATGCAGAATATTTCATACTTCATCAATATAATCTACTTTCACAATATTGTTTTTTGTGCACTGGTATTATAAATCAGACAAATTTAATACTTAAAATATGTGTGTGATGATTAGTACAATAACAAATGTGAGAAATTCAATTATTGGAACAAAATTAAGTAAATTAAATAATAGTTGCTCAATGATCGCAAAATAGCTTTTGAAATTAGTGATAAATATTGAATTTTGAATTTAAATTGTCAACTTCAAAGTGAAAAAATTCGATAGAATAATTTTGATGAAGAAAATAGTTATTTATGTACCAAGTGCGTTTTATAGCTACTAACGCCCGGAGGGTAACATTCGGCCCGAGGGCCTTTGGACCGAGGAATGAATGATGCCCTATGGGCGCTAAGCGCCCTGTAAACGATCAAACTTGTTTGTCAAATCTTAGGTGTTTGTCAAACTATTTGATAGTGTTTGATGAAAAATTGGATTGACGGCATTTTTGACAACTAAATTCAAAACCGTACTGCTCATTTTTCATGGAACGCGTCACGTCACTTCAACGAGAAAACCGTAACTAAGGAAGAATTTGACAAATTTGTTAGATATTTGGTTTGATCGTTTATGCCATTGCTTGAAGCACATGTGAAGTTTGTCAAACAAGTTTGTCAACCAAATTTGATCGTTTACAGGGCGCTTTAGGATCTAGTAACGCACGTGGTGCATACAAGATTTTATTTTTCACGAAAAAATTATTTCATTATAATGAAAAATCGATCATCAAAAGTGTATGTATATAAATATGATGTTTCAGTCTTTCAAATATTTAATTGTTTAAATATTTTTTCCAGAGAGATATATGTCGTATTATTCATATATTAATTTGAATAAATTTTATTATAACAATAATAAGTACCGCCCTAAAAATGGCAATATATTTTCCAATATATACGAACAAATCTTGGATATTTATAGCATAAGTCGAAATTTAAAAAAATTGGTACAAAATAGCACAAAACTCACTGAAAAGTCATAAAAGTGACAATTCCTCTAACAATATACCATTAGAAAAAAGAAAATAAAAATGACCCAAGTAGGTATGATCAATACTCCAGCAAACCTCTATTTAATATTTCATGGTAATCTTTCAAAAATACAAAGCTTCATAGTAATTACGATGTTGGGAAAGTCTACCTGATATTTGATTTCAAGCAATTTGAATTTACAACGAATTTTCGTTGTGTTGAGTTATCGATGGTACTTTCGAACCGATTATTCAATTTTCCGCAATCAAACGATTGGCGTTCCCTTTATTGCTTCCACGTTAACTTGATGGCACGGCCGCGGAATGTGCAGCAGGTGATTGAAAGCTACAATTTCAGTTGCGTTCGATATTCCAATTTTAATCCATTGTATTTCACATACTTCTGAAATATTTAGAATGGCGAACTTCTACTTCAATAGCTTTATGGTCGGATAATATTATTACTTTTCTCATCGTAAATTAAAATAGTTTGAATATAGGTATATGTAGGTATATATATATATATATATATATATATATATATATATATATATATATATATATATATATATATATATATATATATATATATATATAGATATATATAGGGTGGGTCATCCATAACTTTCCACCCCGAATTTTGAGCTTTGGGATGGAATAACGAAAAAACGCTCGGACAGGTCAAATTTTGTTGAAAGGGGGACAAATAAGGGTATTCAAATGAGTTTGATATCACTACCCCTCTAGCTGCAACCCCTAACAGCCCTCATTCTTGAATAGGAAAAAGGGGTCGAGCAGCACCTTGTTGGAAAGGCAATTCAATTTCCTGCATGAGTGTACTTTTTTTTCATCGCTTTATCATTATACAGAGTAACTCAGTATTGCATCAATAACTTTCACACACCGAATTTGGATCTTTGAGATAGAAAAAACTCTCGGACGGGTCAAAAAATGAATTCAATATCACTACCCCTACAAAATTCGGGGTGGAAAGTTATGGATGGTCCACCCTGAACATATATATTATTGATATTGCCCGGTTCGCAGACCTAACCGATATGCACACAAAATTTCATGGGGTAGAGCCATTTCCAAGGAGTATAAATACAAACACCGTGACAGGAGAATTTTATATATCAGATATATATATATATATATATATATATATATATATATTATATATATATATATATATATATATATATATATATATATATAAATATAGATATATATATATATATATATATATTTATATATAAATATATATATATATATATATATAAATATATATATATATATATATATATATATATATATATATATATATATATATATATATATAATGTATATGCATATATAATTGTATTTTAGATATTCTGTACATTTTTGTCTGTATGATAATAAATCGAGCCTGTTACAGTTTTATTGTCAAAGTTGAAGAATGGGTTCGTTTTCAAGGATTTTCATAAGGATGATTGCAATATTAGTGTTTGCATTGCAGATACATACAAAATGCATAAGAAAGACTTCAAGAGGTGAAAGCAACATATTATTCTACAAATAACGCTTTTGATTAAGTGAAAGTAGGGTATTTAAAAGGCTTTCATTTAAAAATGTATTAATCATTCTTCATGGCATGAGCTGTGAGAATTCGAAAGAAAATTGTCACAGTCGTACCAGGTCTATCCTATATATTTGAAGTGTTTTTAACTTTGTCATATTTTATTCATATAGTTAAAGTTTCGATGTGCTGTGGACATCCTGAGTTACTAATTACGAGCAGTAAGATCTGCTGATATAAGATGGTAGGGAAAACCACAAAAAGCCTCAACCGCGTAGCGCATAAAGTGATCTCAATAATTCAACTTATGTTTTTGTCCTGGCAGTTTAGACTATCACTACTTTGATACCTATACCAGAAAAGATAATTGTTGTGAACTTGACTGATGATTGGTCGGATGTTTCAATTGTAAATGTTTTAAGTATAGCATTTCCATTATTTATAACTTCAGTTAAATTTGTAAAAATATGGTATATTTTGAATCATTCTCCATTTGAAGAAAAATATTTTTCAAGAAATTTCATTGCATAATATATTGGACAAACTTTCTAAAATTCATAAAAAAAAATTAGGAGCACATAATTATGTACAAATACAAACTATACTACTAATCAATTATATAAGTTACAAAAATAATATTTCTGCATGTTTTGTTTAAAGACACCTAATGTAGTAAGTAACTACTACATATCCAAAAAATTGATATTTTATAAAACTGGATCCTAAATGAATGAATAATACTTGTAACGAACATAAAAACTTTCGTCATAGTTATCAACGTAACAAGGCCGATATGTAGCAAATAACGGATGAGGTTGGATATTGTAATCCGAGGCGCAGCCGAGGATTATAACTAACCGAATCCGTTATTTGCGTATCGGCCGTGTGTCGTTAAAAATTTTCCGTAATCCCGTTGAAAGATTATATTTTGATTCCGAAGAAAGAAAAAACCCCGTATCTCGCAATTCTAAAGAAAAATCCCAACTTCGTGCACTCTGTTGTGATGGAACAGTTTGACAGTTTTATTAACAACGTCAGTTTTTTGTGTTCTCAAGTTCGCTTTAACGACGACCATGGATGAAATTGATGAAATTAGGGAACAAAATCAAATTTCTTTAGAAATATTGGGACAATCATGTGCAGTGCAGCGAGTGTTGATTGACTGCCGAAAATAAGAGCGATATCAAAAAAAATATGAAAGTTTTGAAATGTGGCGTAAAAGCAAGAATGTGAAGGTGGTTAATGAAGATGTATTATTAGCCTATGCGAAGTGAAAATCAGAGGTTTATTCTCCCAACTCGCTGTGGACCAAGATTTCAATGTTGTTATTGTAAGCAGAATGATGTTTTGAAATAAATATTTGAACAGGTGATTTCTTAACGGCCGCCGCCCGTTATGAAAGTATAACGGCCGACGGCCGTTAACACTGACTTTTCAATAAATTGTCATCTGAATACCGTTAAATCAAAATAACAGAATGGGATTACGAAAATACAAATAACTGTATTATATTGTCTTCTGTTCCATATATATGGATTAGCTAATATGTGATAATATATGGACATGTGGTAGTATCTGCAAAGTTTATTTGATAAAGATTTCTGAGTTTGTTTCTTTTATTCCACTACAGATTTATGGAAAGCATAAGATGGATCATCCTAATCCATCTGGCACAGTCGGCATATAGCATTGAGATCGGTATTTCAATATACTTTATTCCAATTACCTTTTTTTGTTTTGTTCCATTACAAACTCTTTCGTTCCTTCAGATTTTCTATATCCGAAAAAATAAGTTTTGGAGAAAGCCACAGACGGTTTGTTATTGGCATTGAAATTTTCGTTTGAAGTAACCCTGTCCAATATACAGTATGTTCAAAATTGAGTTACATAAAGCTACAGTTCCACAGGAGAAACATTGAGGAAAATTTTTGTTGCTGTTGCGTGTTTCCGAAAATTTTCCAAAATGTTTAAAATTTCTTTATGTGTCGGCAGCAAATGTTGACTGTTTCTACTTGTCACCCTACAAGCTACGATTCCAGAGGAGAAACATTTTTTTTTGCTGTTGCGTGTTTCCTTAAATGTTCCTAAATATTCCTTGAAATTTCTTTATTTCAAACAACAAATGTTGCTGGTTTCCATTTTGACCGGTAAACTAAAAGAAAATAGGAAACCTGTGTAAAGAAATCCGTGTTCCTATCGCACTGAAAACGTATCGAGAACGCAACTAGTAAACATTCGTGTCGCAGATTTTCAGTGTTCAGTGAAGTACGAAAACGAATAAAAATATTGATACAGTTCCACCGGTGTAACATAGAGAAACACTTTTGATGCTGTTGGTTGTTTCCGTAAATGTTCCAAAATGTTCCTTAACATTTCTTTATGTTTCGGCAACAATATTGATTGTTTTTACTAAACAATATGCAACTATTGACAATTTTAGTTGCTTCAGGGAAAACAAGAAACTAACGTATGTTGCCATAATTTTATACCTATGGCAACAAAGAGAATATATATATATATATATATATATATATATATATATATATATATATATATATATATATATATACAGGGTTGCGATAAAGTATGGAACCAAGTAAATATCCTTCGAACGAAGAGGAGAATATTTATGAAATTTTGCAGGTGAGTCCAATGGCGCAAAATGCATCTGATGTTTGATTTTTTGTTGATAATATACTTCCGGTTGTACCGGAAATAGACCCTAAGTCGCTTATTTTAAATGGGATACCCTATATATTACTACATTTTTTGATTCTACTTAAAATTCTAAGCAGATTCTATGCATCATATCCTATACCTAAGTCTAAGCGTTTTTGACATATTCAGGTTTTTATGTCAAAAACGACGATTGCAACAGAAGTTGAATTAATTTTTGTCAGTTTTCTCAATCTCATTTTAGATCTTATTTTTTGCACACCCTGTATGACTAGTTATCCAAATATTATAAAAAATCTATTGAAGTAGGTCCTTTTCAACAAGGAATTTAACCCAAAGTAGGTAAAAAAGGCTTCCTTATAGGAACAACTGATAAATATATCAGGGCTTGCAATCGTCGTTTTTGACATAAAAACCTAAATATGTCAAAAACGCTTAGACTTAGGTATAGGACATAATGCATAAAATCTGTCTAGAATCTTAAGTAGAATCCAAAAATGTAATAATATATAGGGTATCCTATTTAAAATAAGCAACTTAGGGTCTATTTCCGGTACAACCGGAAGTATGTTATCAACAAAAAATCATACATCAGATGCATTTTGATCCATTGGACTTACCTGCAGAATTTCATAAATATTCTCTTTTTCCTTCGAAAGATATTTACTTGGTTCCAAACTTTATCGCAACCCTGTATATATATATATATATATATATATATATATATATATATATATATATATATATATATATATATATATATATATACATAAATATATAATAATAATAATAATATAAACATTTATTTCAAAAATTGAAGCAATGCTACAAAACTGAAACAAGTCAAATCAAATACATCATTCAGTTACAAAAATCAGAGAATTCTCTTATATTATAAGGTTCACAATCTATTAATAATTTGAGAATCCCTTTCTTAAAAACATTATATTCCTGAACTTTCTGTAATGTTTTCGGCAATACATTAAATATTTTTATAGCCATATAGAGAGGATGTTTCTCAAAACAAGTGAGAGAGTGGTTTGGTAATAAAATAAGGAAAAATACGTCTTGTACTATTGTTATTTTTGTGACTTCTGTAATAGTTGTTATGTTTGTAAAAAAACATCATTAATCTATAAATATATAACCCTGGTATTGTTAAAATTTTTTTTTTGAAAATGGATCTACAAGATTCTCTATATTTCATACCAAATATTATCCTTATTGCCCACTTCTGCGTTATGAAAATACTGTTCATGACTGAAGAACTACCCCAGAAAATGATACCATATGAAGCTAAGGATTGAAAATTGGAGAAGTAAACGGTTTTTAATACATCATTGTCTAGTTGCTTTTGGAGAACGTTGAGAGTGTAAACAACTGAGTTTAACCTTTGCTTGAGTTGGTTGACATGATTTTCCCACTTTAAATTTTCATTAATCAAGATTCCTAAAAAAGATACAGAATTTTTGACCTGAATATCATACTCATCGCATTTCAAGACCTCAGGAAAAACCTGTGTGGACATATCCGTACTGAAATATGCACACATAGTCTTTTGCATGTTCAAAAAAAGTTTGTTTTCTCTACACCATCCACCTATATCACTAAGGACTGAACTGAACCCTTCAAGCGATGTTCGGATGCTGATAAATTTTAATATGATGTTAGTGTCGTCAGCAAAGTTAATTAGATCACAATTTTCAGGCAGTATTAATCCCAGGTCGTTAATGTATACTAAAAATAGTAGGGGTCCCAGTATGCTACCTTGTAGTATGCCGATGGTTATATCTATGTCTTTCGATGTGTTCTTCTTACCATTTCTAAGTATTTGTACTCTCTGTTTTCTATTCTGTAGATAACTCCTCATTAGATTCAGCTGTTTATCCCTGATGCTACACTTTTCTAGCTTTTTCAAGAGTAGCTGATGATCAACACAGTCGAAGGCTTTCGAGAGATCTAAAAACAAGCCCAGGGCCACTTCTCCACTCTCCAGAGCATCCAAGATGGTCAGGGTCAACTCATACACAGTATATATATATATATATATATATATATATATATATATATATATATATATATATATATATATATATATATAGTCGTATCTATTATATTCTTGAACAATTTTATTTATATTTTAGAGATAATTTAGCTGTTTTTTTGGTTCAGTTAAAAAATCTTACGATTACATACTTTTATATTTTCACTTACGTTTCGGTCTGTTACTTTGACCTTTATCAAAATTAGTGGATCAGCATGTTATTATTACTAAAATGAAAAGATAATTGACGATGAAACATATCATGAATCAGATTCAACTTACCACCAATTAAAAGTTTTTACATAAATGATAGTATTCCATCAACAATTTATAAATATTTCACAAAAAAAAACTTTAGGGTGATACACGTCAAAAAATTAAAAAAAAATTTGTTATCCATTCACCTTTTCTTCCGTATTTATTGTGTGCTTAAGAGATATATATATATATATATATATATATATATATATATATATATCTATATATATATATATATATATATATATATATATATATATATATATAGTTAAGTGAATAAAAATAAAAAAAATTATTTTTCTGTAAATATATTTGATATCGTGAACTGGTACGAAACTTCTTTAAAATAATCCGATAAAGCAGCTGCGTGCTTATGAAATGTGAATATTATTCACCTTAATACCCCCGTTATCGATATTCCATAAAAAATTATATTTGAATCTCTGGCGCTCGAAAATGAAGAAAACTATGGCTTGAAATTTATTGTTATGTAGTCATATTACACCAGCTTATCACTTGAAGGCCATTATAAATATGAATATTTCGAATATATTTTTATGGTAGATTAACAAAAGTGTTCGTCGACGACGACGTGGTTACTGGAACTATAACATTTGGCTTGAGAACCAGAAGCTGGAATATTTCATTGTGAGAGCTTCCGTGAAGAATCTTCAAGAAAATATATCTGATATAATTAACAACAACAAAATTAATAATAACAGTTATTGAATTGATTGAATTAATGGAATAATTTTTCTTATCCAAATCATGAAAAATATATATTATAAGTTGACCATAATAAATTTGATATATTGCATGGAGTGGACAAGGAAAATTCTCCAATAATTCAAAATATTATCATACGACCTTCCCAGAGAGCTGGTTATACGTATTCCGCAACGCAAAATATGCATTCACAATCCGAAGGTGAATTATAGAAATTGTCAAGTCACCCCGACTCAAAATCTGCATACAGCTGTTTCGATCTTATTAGATTTCATAAGTGCAACTTATTTGACTCCGAGTGAATTAACGAATTTCTAATTGTTGTCTTATACAAATCGCGGTCGGAACTGCTATTTGAATAACAACGCAGAGCGCCCTCCATCAAGGATATTGGAAACCAACAATTCACTGCTTAGTCGAAAATGCAGAATCCTATTGCAAGAATACATATTTCCTGACATGGACGTCTACTCTGCCACTGTGGCGTATATGCTTCCAAAGCAAGCTAACTTACCGTGTTTTAGAAACGAGCCGGATTGACTTGACGATTTCTATAAATTTGGACTGAGTTGATCAAAATTTTGAATTTACCCAAATTTTTCCTGCTTCTAGAGCATCCCCAGATTTTCATGTGGTCTGATGGAATCAGATGCCAGAGTGTACATGGAAATATATATATATATATATATATATATATATATATATATATATATATATATATATATATATATATATATATATATATTAGATATAGTTCACAATCAAAAACAATAATTATATATATATATATATATATATATATATATATATATATATATATATATATATATATGTATCCCGTAGATTTCAGGAAAATATTGAAAGCTGTGATCCAGGACACCTCACTGGTGATTTTTGTTTCAGTGCAATAGTCTTGTGTGCAACTCACTTGAAATAGTTTAGCTTGAAGTCTTTTTAAAGTGAATCAATCATTAATACGTTCATTCAGCGATGGTGCTGCCATACACATTGTAGCTGTCATTAAACATAAGTGGAAACAAGAGGGGATTTCTCGATTCACTGCGCCTCGAGTAGGCAGTACCGATGAGATCAAATAGGATCGAAACGACTGTTTTTGGGTTGAACAGGATTGAGATGGTTCCATTATTCATCGTTCTAGCCTGTCTTTTTTATCGAGTTGGAGTGAATATCCATGTTTCTATCCTTCATCATTATTGTGCGGAGGGGTCAGGGTGTGGAGCATATAATCAATAATGATATATAATCTATACAAAAGATAAATAGCCTATTTAAACAACATGAGTTGATGACAGCCACTGCATGTGTAGACAGTAGCTCCACTCGTTACTCCTGGTGACATGAGTATGAACTGTTAGCGTGAAAGTAGAGAGCTGCTGCACGTTTGTAATCGTATATTTTCGGTAACTGTGTCTCGTAAATGATGTCATAAAATTCACGATTCAAAAATAATTCGAGCTGAAATTTATGTACAAAAAAGAAGAAAAATATAACGGTCAAACTAGGAAACTGGGTGCAAAGAAAAGTGTAAAATATTTGAAGAACTATATGATGAATTTCAAAATTGAATTATTCAAAATTACTTCAAAATAAAAATTTTTAGTAGTAATGTTTGATACTTTATGATTTTTTTTATGTAATTTTTTATCATAATTACACAATTCATTATTTTTCACATATCACAACTTGATGAGAAACGAATATTTCTTTTTTTTTCAATTAATAAAAAATTAAAAATCCAAGAGAGAATCAAGGAAGCTTATATAATTATAACAGATAAAGTATAATTTTTATCCTTTTCCGAATAGCAACCTAAGATGAGCAACACTTACAGGAGGAAATGATAATCTCTGGTTCTGTTCCGGGAAATTGCAGTTGAATGCCTTTCGGATCGATGAAACATGGAACTTCGTTGAAACACGAAGTAAGGACCGGACTTGCGTCACTAAAGTGCTAGTTGATTTCGTATGTAATAAAAATGTAATTGAAAAAACAACACTAAACCAACTAACTTAGAAAAAGAGAAAATTTTTTTAAAATCCGATAAAAATCTGGAATATTAAGTTTAATCAATTAATGCATGATCATAATAATTAATACACAATTCAATTGAAAAACTTTTTTTCCATATATTTGAGAATAGAAATGACACATACTTTTTTCCATGAATAATTTTATTTTATTCAATTTTACATCGAATGATCAATCTTCAATAGTAGCCTAATCTAATTTATATCTCATACAAAAGTATATGGAGATATATGAAACGATATTGATAACATTTTCAAGAAATATATGATTTTTTTTTCGAAAAACTATTTCCTCGTCAGATGTTGGCTATACAGTGGTATAATTCTATAAATAATGAGGTTTACATGAATGTAATAATATATATAAATATATATATATATATATATATATATATATATATATATATATATATATATATATATATATATAAATATATATATATATATATATATATATATATATATATATATATATATATATATATAAATATATATATATATATATATATATATATATATTTATATAAATATATAAATATATATATATATATATATATATATATAAATATATATATATATATATATATATATGAAACAATATTGATAACATTTTAAAGAAATATATGATTTTTTTTTCGAAAAACTATTTCCTCGTCAGATGTTGGCTATACAGTGGTATAATTCTATAAATAATGAGGTTTATATGAATGTAATAATATAAAAATATATATATATATATATATATATATATATATATATATATATATATAAAATATATATATATATATATATATATATATATATATATATATATATAATATATATATATATATATATATAAATATATATATATATATATATATATATATATATATATATATATATATATATATATATAAATATATATATATATATATATATATATATATATATATATATATATATATATTTATATTTATATATATATATATATATATATATATATATATATATTTATATATATATATATAAAATATATATATATATTCTTTTTTTATATTATATTTTTTTATTTATATATATATATTTGTATATATATATATATATATATATATATATATATATATATATATATATATATATATATATATATATATATATATATATATTATATTTATATATATATATATATATATATATATATATATATATATATATATATATATATATATATATATAAATATATATATATATATATATATATATATATATATATATATATATATATATATATATATATATATATATATATATATATATATATATATATATATATATATATATATTTATATATATATATATATATAAATATATATATATATATTTATATATATTATTACATTCATATAAACCTCATTATTTATAGAATTATACCACTGTATAGCCAACATCTGACGAGAAAATAGTTTTTCGAAAAAAAAATAATATATTTCTTGAAAATGTTATCAATATTGTTTCATATATTTCCATATACTTTTGTATGAGATATAAATTAGATTAGGCTACTATTGAAGATTGATCATTCGATGTAAATTTAAATAAAATAAAATAATTCATGGAAAAAAGTATGTGGCATTTCTATTCACAAATATATGGAAAAAAAGTTTTTCAATTGATTGTGTATTAATTATTATGACTATGCTTTAATTGATTTAACTTCATATTCCAGATTATTATCGGATTTTAAAAAAATTTTCTCTTTTTCTAAATTAGTTGGTTTAGTGTTGTGTTTTCAATTACATTTTTATTAGATACGAAATCAACTAGCACTTTAGTGACGCAAGTCCGGTCCTTACTTCGTGTTTCAATGAAGTTCCATGTTTCATCGATCCGAAAGGCATTCAACTGCAATTTCCCGGAACAGAACCAGAGATTATCATTTCCTCCTGTAAGTGTTGTTCATCTTAGGTTGCTATTCCGAAAAGGATAAAAATTATACTTTATCTGTTATAATTATATAAGCTTCCTGGATTTTTTCTTGGATTTTTAATTTTTTATCAATTGAAAAAAGAAAAAATATTCGTTTCTCATCAAGTTGTAATATGTGACAAATAATCAATTGTGTGATTATGATGAAAAATTACTCAAAAAAACTCATAAAGTATTTTATTTTGAAGTAATTTTGAATAATTCAATTCTGAAATTCATCATATAGTTCTTCAAATATTTCACACTTTTCTTTGCATCCAGTTTCCTAGTTTGACCGTTATATTTTTCTTCTTTTTTGTACATAAATTTCAGCTCGATTTATTTTTGAATCGTGAATTTTATGACATCATTTCATGAGACACAGTTACCGAAAATATGCGATTACAAACGTGCAGCAGCTCTCTACTTTCACGCTAACAGTTCATACTCATGTCACCAGGAGTAACGAGTACTGTACTGTCTACACATGCAGTGGCTGTCATCAACTCATGTTGTTCAAATAGGCTATTTATCTTTTCTATAGATTATATATCATTATTGATTATATGCTCCACATCAAGAATCCCTGACCCCTCCGCACAATAATGATGAAGGATAGAAACATGGATATTCACTCCAACTCAATAAAATAGACAGGCTAGAACGATGAATGATGGAAACATCTCAATCCTGTTCAACCCAAAAACAGTCGTTTCGATCCTATTTGATCTCATCGGTACTGCCTACTCGAGGCGCAGTGAATCGAGAAATCCCCTCTTGTTTCCACTTATGTTTAATGACAGCTACAATGTGGATGGCAGCACCATCGCTGAATGAACGTATCAATGATTGATTCACTTTAAAAAGACTTCAAACTAAACTATTTCAAGTGAGTTGTATACAAGACTATTGCACTGAAACAAAAATCACCAGTGAGGTGTCCTGGATCACAGCTTTCAATATTTTTCTGAAATCTACGGGATACATATATATATATATATATATATATATATATATATATATATATATATATATATATATATATATATATCCTTAAACACACATATTTATTCGAGCTTACGAGACACGTCCTCGAATATTCTGAAATGAATCAACGACATTCATTCGAAACTAGCGGAGCTGGCTTAACGATGTCTCAATACATGGCATATTCCCACCTACCTTCGACGGTAAATGTTAGAATATTAAGGTAGCCATCACAATCAATGGAAAATAATACACAGCTATTTCGCCCTCTATTAGATCTCATCAGTATATTACATCCATCTACCGAATGTCATAACCATTCCAACATTTCAAACGTTCTTGTGGTTCCTACTGTGCAACACGATGGCATATAAATATGTCAGAGCTCCAAGAGTCGGAAACAAATGAACCACGGTCCTAAGATGACAACTCTTCCTGACAGCAGAATGTGGCTACCAATTTGACGAACAAGAGCTACATCTTATCGATATAGTCTATTTTTTACACTCTACAAATGTTTCAAGACTCTCATAATGCGAATCATTTGATTAATATTGACCACTCATTAAGCTCAGACTTTGAAACATTAAATAGGGAGAATACGGGTTGCAAATTGAATTTTCTAGAATCTTTACCAGTAGTCAAAAGATTAAAATACTCTCAATGTCCAGGAACACATCACTAGTACTTGTAATAGTTTGGTTTAAATTTCCCAAATATTTCACAGAAGCTTCTTAAATATTGAAATTGCATATAAACATCTGTATTTTCTATCAATTCACGTTGGTATTTCTCACTAAAATCTATAACAATATCATTAGATAAACACATGTTTTATTCTAACAGTTATTAAAACTGAATATATGACGTAGCTTTTCACACGGTGGCTTCATCAGATAAAACTGATTTATAAACCGCTATTGCTGTGTAGAGATTCCATGTTTTTTCGTAGTTTTTAATATTCTCCAAGCCCTCACTCATTTATTAGTAAGAATTATTTATTATCTTTCGCCAAAAATTGCTAGTGACACTTTTAATAACAATAATAATAATAAATTTTATTGTGACAGAAAATTAAAACAAATTGAGACATTTCAGAAAAAAACACTACATAAAAAAACTATTCTGTTCATAATTAGAAGGGTCGTATTCAGTTGAAACTGATCTTCCATACGACCCTTTCACTTAAAATCAGAAAAAAATTTTTAACTCATTAAATATTCTTACAACCCGCAACTGAAAAGATACACAGAAAAAGAAAAAAATAATACAAAACATAATATTATTACAATCATTTATGTCTCCCTGTTCCTCATCAGTGCAATGGGCTCTGAGCCAAATAGCTCCTCAATTCCGCAGAAAATCTATTCAAAGATGTGCAATCTCTGAATTTCGGCAATAGAAAGTTCATTGTCTTGCATATGTCGTACGAAAAACATTTCTGGAAAAGCGCAGTACGATGTTGTGGGGGGATAAGCAGTCCCCTACTTCTAACATTCAAGGTATGCACATCCGAACGAATTTTATTTTATCATACAGATATGGAGGTGTTTTGTTCATTAAAATTTTAAAATACAGAATCGCCGAATGCAGCTTACGCCGATTCTCCATAGTGAGCCAACGAGATACCTGCAGCTTATGCGTCACTCTGTCAAATTTGCGTATCCCCCATATAAACCTCAGACAACTACGCTGCATCATCTCGACACGTTTTATATCCAACTTTGTCAGAAAACGCCCATAAATAACGTCACAGTAATTAAAATGGGACAGAACCCATGCGTCACAAATGGTTTGCTTCAAACTTTGTGGCAAGATATGCCTGTGTGGAAACAACATCCTCAGTTTTGCAAAAGCCCCTTTCAAACATTTATTTATATGCTCAGTGAATCTGAGTTTATCATCCATCATTAGCCCCAAATTTTTAACGCTTCTTACAGGTGTTATGATGTCATTTCCTATACGAATTTCTAGCTGCGTTTGACACAACTCATTATTATTGAACATAATCAATTTAGTCTTACCAGCGTTTATACATAAACCATGCTTCATCGAGTTCGACAAAATGCACTGTAAATCATAATTAATTCTACGTGAAACCGATACTGAGTCCTTAGCCAAAAAAGAATGATACAATTGCACATCATCAGCATAAATATGGCACATACATGTTGTTACATCTTTTGTCAGACAATTCGAATAGATGCTGAACAGAAGTGGTCCCAATATGGAACCTTGAGGGACTCCGCGTTTAACTTCCTTCACCTGAGATTCTCCTGCCCTAGTCTGCACATATTGTCTTCTTCCCTGCAGATAACATGAAACAAACTTAATGGCCTCGTTGGAGAAACCACAGTAATGCAAGATGGACTTCATTAACTCATGAACAATCATATCAAAGGCTCGAGAGTAATCGATCAAAATCAATGCCATCGTATATTTACAATCAATTGCTTTAACTACATCATCAGTGATGTCGAGAAGAGCAGTAGCACACCCATAGCCTTTTCTGAACCCTGACTGATTGACAGGCAAAATACTGTATTTCTCTAAGTGAAACTGTATCTGATCGTGCATAACCTTCTCCATAACCTTGGATAGTGTGGGTAAGATACTTATTCCACGCAATTCGCTGAATTGCGTGACACCAGCCACCTTCGGAAGAGGCAGAACTCGGCTGGTTTTCCATACCTCCGGGTAAACGGAACCTGTGAGACATGTATTTATGATATGAGCAACATACGGCAATATGAAGGGACAGCACATCAACAACATCGTGATCGAAATACCATCAACTCCCGAAGCATTTGATTTTATGGATAATAATTTTTGATAAATAACATCTTCACTAACAAATTCAAACTCGAATAACTTTTCGAAGTGATTCTTCAAATTAGTTTGATAAAACTGAAAAAGAGCCGGATCAAATTCACCATGGTCGGCTTGGGCTGCCACCAAATAATCATTTATTTCATCCGGTTTATTAATTTCCTTTGGTAATTCCGAGTTCCTCTTACTACTTATCTGCAATGTATTCAGACTGTTCCATATCAGTTTAGAGTTTTTCTTATCCAATATATGCTTCAGGTACTGCTTCTTCTCAACCTTCATTGCTGAATTTGTTAAATTTCTCATAGATTTATAAAAATCCCAGTCAGTTTGACTTTTCCATGTTTTAAATTTCTTTAGTGCCTGTTGACGACGTCTCATCATCTCTTTTATAGCATCGGTCAACCACGGTCTATGCTGCCTCCTCATATTGACTGTTTTAATTGGCGCATGAGTATCAAACAGGATCAAAATGAGCTCTTTAAACAGTCTAACCTTATCATTAATATCAGTGACAAAAAAAAATACGCTGAAAAGGTGTAAGTCTCAAGTGATCATCAAACAGATCACGATCGATAATCTTGAAATTTCTAAATGTTACACTCTCTGGAGTTTCCTTTACGTCATCTACACCACACATGCACGATACTGCGAAATGATCAAAATTATTCACATCATCACTTATGTCGAAAACCTCTACCGAGCTGGAAACCAAACCGTCAGATAACAAAATGACATCCAGCAACGATGCACATGCCTCCGTGACCCTAGTTGGCTCACCTATAACCTGTCTGAAACCAAGTGACTCAATAACGTTACTGAAATTAACCTGCCTATTACTATTAGTATCCAGCATATCCACGTTGATGTCACCAGCGCATATAATTTCATCACAGTCCTCAGCCACCACCCTAACAACATCTTGAAAACACTCAATAAATTCTAAAAAGTTTTTGTCGCTGGATATGAATTATTCTCATGAGAATTAATACCTTTGTAATATCACTGTAGTTGTGCTCATAGATAACTTTTCATTTATTAAGCTTTTACGCTATACCACCTCACGCCGCTAACGAGATACTTTGTTGTTCAACTTATCATTCTGAGTATACTGATATGAACTACAACAGAAAAACAATTAAACCTATAAAAAAATTATGGTTCATATGCGAGCCCCTTGAAATTTAGTTTCACATACAAATATTCTCGTGTATCATAACAACGCTGTGAAACTTTCTGAAAAGAGAAAAAATAATGTTTCTGTGAACTCGCAACCATATTTTAATAAGCAGATAAACATGTAAAAACTTTCACGAATAGAGCCTATAAAATCCTGGAAAATGGAAAAAACTGGGCTCATTACCCTTCTAGTACGCCGTGTAATTAACTAGAAACAAAATACGAGTTGGAAACAGTGAAATATACACGTAATATAATATCTAATATCACAGGTAAGGATTTTAAATTTGTAGATAAATACATTTGAACTCCAAATATGAAATAGTGGTAGACTGTTACTACTGAATAAAATCACAAATATTGATATTTAAAATAAAAACACTTGGCTTTAAGTTTCACAAATATATTGAATAAAAATTAACAATTAAATTAGTCAACTAGTTTCGGGTTATGGGCCCATTATCAAGACTGAACAGAAAAATACTCAACAAGCTCATTTATAATATTGATTGTAGTAGAGGGGAAATTTGGTATTCAACTTGTTCATTTACGATGGGGTAATTCCTCTTAATGGCACTACTAATTTCTAAAATTTCCAACAGGTCAAGACGCTTGCCCTTTTTACCTGGGTGGAGGCATATCGTTTTCTCGAAGTCGATGAAATGGTTAAATTTTATACAATGCTCTGAGAAACCAGTGGTGTTTCTGTTAAACAAAATTGACTTTTTATGTTCTTCTACGCGAGTGTTGATTTTTCTGCCTGTTTGTCCGATATAATAGGATGGGCATTCATTACAAAAGATTTTGTAAACACCACTGTTTTCTCCAATATTGTTCCTATCTTTGTTATTGACTAAGAGTGACTTCAAATTACGTTTATTTGTACATATGCTTTTAGTACCGTTTTGTGATAATCTGTTGATGATTTTATTACTAATTCCTGGAATATAGTTTATTAAATGATATTTTTGTTCGCATTTTATGACTGGTGAGGGATAATTTGAATTTAGAATATTCTTATGTCGTTTTTTCTTTATCATTTGATCAATCAAGATGTCTTTATAGCCGTTATTTATTGCTAATAATTTTAAAATATTAACTTCCTTAGTGAAATTTTCTTCAGAAAGAGGAATGGCAAAAAGTCTATGTATGAATGAGTGAAATGCACTTAATTTAATTTTAATTGGTTGACTGCTATCATTGTGTATTAGCGTATCTGTAAAAGTAGGTTTTCTGTAGATATTAAATGTAGGAGCATATTCTTTTCTAGTTATTTGGATATCTAAAAAGTTAAGGAAATGTTGTTCATTTTCTATTTCTTTTGTGAATTGAATAGAATGGTGAAAAGAGTTAATGTATTTGAGAAAATTATCTAACTGTCTATCCGTCCCACACCATATACAAAAAATGTCATCAACATAACGCCGCCATAATAAAACATTACTAATCAGGCTGTTTGTAGATTCAAAGATTTTATTCTCTAAGTCAGACATAAAGATTTCGCTGAGAAGAGGTGATAACGGTGAACCCATTGGCAAACCATCTGACTGTTGATAATTTTTCTGTTCAGTCTTGATAATGGGCCCATAACCCGAAACTAGTTGACTAATTCATTTGTTAATTTTTATTCAATATATTTGTGAAACTTAAAGCCAAGTGTTTTTATTTTAAATATCAATATTTAATCATGTTTCACCAAGTGATAAGCGAAACTTCAATATTAGTTAAATCACAAATATTAAGTTGAATTATTAGATTTCTGTTTGTCAGCATAATATTTTTTCTTTGTGAAAAAAAACAAATATAATAATTCGACTTTATACTTGAGATTCTATTCGATAGTAACAGTCTACCAATATATTGTGTTTTGATTCTTAATATATTTATTTACAAATGCAAAATCCTTACCTCTGATATTAGATATATTTCATACTTTATATATATATATATATATATATATATATATATATATATATATATATATATATATATATATATATATATATATATATAAATAGTTGCAAAACTCGGGATTGGTATTAGTTAAATATTGTTGCTAGAACAACTCAATCGATCCACAGGCTTGGAATAATTATTTTCTGTTTGACCGTGAATTAGTAGAAACACAATCGTCGACGAATAAATAGAGCAGAATACACATCAATGCCATCTATATCCTTTTTGAAATTGAATCTCATTGGAATCCATATCATTTTTTGGCAGGAGTTGATCAATAAGAAAATCTTCAAATATACTAAATATATTCATCCATTAATAAAAGTAGGTCACTTTCATGAATTATTTCCAATGTTCTGATATTATATACGAAATCGGCCATTTTTATATAACCAAGTGTTTCAATAGAACCCTTATCATATTAAATTTATTATGTAAAAATAGGCGCTGATTACATTTTTTTCATATCAATTATTCACAGTAAGCACTATAGGGTTTCGAAAGAATAACTAATTCATTTATAACTATGCATCTACTGTTCTTCAGATTCCAGCGAAGGATTATGAATACGCCCTATCAATATTTAGCTAAATAATAATTCAATCTGTTTTTTTAATGGTTTACACTACAAACAAATAGTTGAAACAAAATATATTTACTACATAAACTGGTTATATGTATTACTTTTGGATAATATATGGAGCTATAATAAAACAAATTTCCCACACCAAAACTTGCCGCAGACTTTTTTAAGGAGTTAAACATTTTTACGTGGATTGAATTGCTGTGAGGGAAGAGTATTTTGGTGATCAACTATTTTAGTGAAAAGATTTCATATATTTTTATGGGTTTCAAGGTTCTGCCCTCAAATTGACTTAATGGGTTAAGAATATGAAAAAGTATGAAAATCAATAGAAAATACGACCTCAGTGATGCAGCTCACAAAGTGTCTTTCTACTCCAGAAAAGATACTTTGATTTTTAACCAGAAATTTTATATTCAACGTGAAAATAACTTTTATCCCATTTTGACGTTTAAAGATGACAATATTCAACCCATGGCAACATCCCACTCTCTGGAAATTATTCTTTTCACACACAATGCACCTAAAACTCATTTTAAAGTAAGTTTGTTATAATTTTATCAAAGATTCTACATTAACAGTCATGTCTATCATTAAAGTAAAAATTACAATTGTTAAGATTTTGAGAATGAAACTGAAAACCTGCACCTCCTCCAAAGAAAACACGCTCAGTCGTTATAGCACATGTGTTTGTGGACTTCTCAGGCCCTGCTGGAATATCCATTTCTGCATCAGAAACTCCGGTTTTTGTGACCCCACCAAGTATTTGTTCAGAAATATTTATTTTGTTTTGTAGAGAATCCTCAATATATCCTTCTGCAACAGAACTTGAGCGCCATCCACCATGTCTCTTCAAAACTGTCAAATCTGCCCCAGAATTTTCGAGTAGGGTTGCAGAAGAACGCCTGAAACTGTGCCCTGTATATTGTTCAGCATCAGAAAGGTCCAAATACTTTGCAATGGTAGCGGGCATTTTTGAAAATGTATTCACACCTACAGGCCGGACAGTACATTTTTCATTTTTATAATTTAGAAATAGTCGCCTGTGATCAACTTTGCTTGACCTCAAGTTCCTATACTTGCGGAGTATATCGAGTGGAGCAACCTTATTACTACCATTGACCACAGTGAACACTCTTTTCTTATACGTTTTCGTATCTGGAATCTGAATAACCAATACGCTGTCCCGATCTTCCACGTCATCTACGGTCATATTCACCAGCTCGCCGATTCTACACCCTCCAGCAACACCCATAATAAAAACTACCTTTATCAATAAATATTGCTCATCAGGAGCGGCATCTAAAAAGTATTCTAACTCCTCGCTTGTGAATACCTTCGACTTCTTTGCTACGTATCCCCTGGAATGTTGCTTCAAAAAGGCGGTGACTTCGTAAAATCTGCCGATGTCTATTTTTTCTTTCAAACCCAACATTTTTTTGAGTTGCGAATATTAGGACCACAAAGACGACGATTTAACTTTCTTGGATCGTTCGGAAATATACGCCAAAATGGTTTTTTCGTTGACACCTTTGGCTTTCTTATTATTTCTCCAGGTTCAAAATGCCGTATATTCCTTTTCGTACAATATTTTTGATTTCAATGGAATTACTGCTTTCGCTGCCTCATTTGCTTCTTCTATAATGCACTCAGGAACTATAACCTCGTCGTCACCGCTCAACATTTTTTCGAAACAAAATAGTTATTTTCCTAACAAGTGCGGAAAGAGATATTTTCCCGCACAAAACTGCCGTTTCGTGCCGTTCCGCTTCGCGTCGTTCGGGTAAGCAGTTGAGTGCGGGAAAGACTCTTTCCGCACGAGTTAGGAACAATATTTTTTCTACAAGCGCTTATTTTAACGCAGATTTTAACACACCGATGAAATTTGATTTGATATATTCAAATAATTTCATACTAATGATATATTATGTTAATTCACATGTCGTTTCCACAGTAACGTCGTCGGTGGCGTTCGGTGCATAGAGACATGTTATTATTCATTTTATTCTCTAATAAAAGCGTGCGGGAAAAATCCCCGCTATTCCATTACCGCACGCAAACGCGTGCGGAAATGGAATAGCAGGGGTTTTTCCCGCACTGTTTGGCAATGTGACTCTTTACGAATTGAAATACGTGCGGGAAAAGGGTTGAAAGCGCACGCTTGTAGAAAATAGTTATTTTCCTAACAAGTGCGGAAAGAGATATTTTCCCTCACGAAACTGCCGTTTCGTGCCGTTCCGCTTCGCGTCGTTCGGGTGAGCAGTTGAGTGCGGGAAATACTCTTTCCGCACGAGTTAGGAACAATATTTTTTCTACAAGAGCTTATACGAGATCGATTAGATTTCAACACAACGATTAAATTCGATTTGATATATTCAAATAATTTCATACTAATGACATACTATGTTAATTCACATGTCGTTTCCATAGTAACGTCGTCGGTGGCGTTCGGTGCACAGAGACATATCATTATTCAGTTTGTTCTTTAATAAAAGCGTGCGGGAAAAATCCCCGCTATTCCATTACCGCACGCAAACGCGTGCGGAAATGGAATAGCAGGGGTTTTTTCCGCACTGTTTGGCAATGTGACTCTTTACGAATTGAAATGCGTGCGGGAAAAGGGTTGAAAGCGCACGCTTGTAGAAAAATTCTTTTACAGTTCTATAATTTTCATTGACACTTGCAAACAATTAATAACATAGAGCCCTAGCAACTATCTATCGAAGGGAAATCTCGTTTTGAATTTGAATTATACCTATATTTCCCCTAAAAAGTATTCATTATTTGAATTTTCATCAGAATGGGATAAAAGTTTTTATACAGCACGTGAGTTAAAAATGTTTATTCATGAGAAGAAAGTTCAACTCACGAGCCCGTAGGGCGAGTGGGTTATTTTCTTGTAGTGAATAAACATTTAACTCACTTGTTGTATAAATAACTATTATTTGATAAAAGTGTCATTGTGGAAATCATTCTGGCTGAGTGACTGCGATGTTATTGATCATTACCCCGAGGCGAAGCTAAAGGGGTTATAGTCTCACGACAAAAAGTGTGCACCTGGTCAGATTTCAAAAATTCCAACGGATGTCGATAAAACACAAATGATTTCATTAGGGAATTTTAATTCCCAATTTTTCCCAACGAAGAATAAAAAATATAGCGTTTTTACCCCATGGCGAAGCTAAATTCTTACTACAAAAAGTTGGGATCTGGTCCGATTTTAAAAATTCCAACGGATATCGATAAAATACATATGATTTCATCAGAGAAGTTTTGTTCCCAATTTTTTCCCAACGAATAATAAAAAATTATAGCGTTTTTTAGATTGGCATTACGATATGCGCATGCGCCAAGGTCGATATGTAGGAAGTCCTACAAAATAGCGTTGAAGTGCTCTGTGTGCCACGGTAACCAAGCGACGTTGATAGCTTCAGCTGATTCTGCGTCTGTGTCTGCTTCCCATCTTATCAATTCGATTCATAATTTGCAGCAAAATGAACCGGGATAGGATATTTTTGCTAAATTCTCACCGATTTTATTCGTAATATCGAATTACTAATACATTTATTGCAATTTTCCTTCATTTCAGTCGTAAAATCGACTTTCATTGTTATTCAATTTATATAATACATTCAAAAACTATTGACGACATGCTCATGCGCCGGGGGGATTTATCATTCCTAGTGCTACGCAGTAGTCATTTTTATATATAATATTCTGATTGATATCTATGAACCTAGTCAGAAAACACCACTACCTTGAGATATTCACTCCATAAGCTTAGTTTAATTATTGCCTTGTTTGCTACCTTAATTATTTCCTAACATAATTTTCGAAAGCGGTTCTTATTCAGCTTTTTCGCAGCTATAGTTGAACATGCGTAGGCGCTTCCAGTTCGAACAAAACGCCTCTTTAATTTCACTTCCGCTATGAGATATTTTATCAGATTAATTCATCAAACTTTTACAACTTTTTGTCATCTTCCAAAGTTTTACCATCAATTTAAACTTTACTTATTATTAAGTCAATTAAATATTTTACCATACTGCATTACGAAGGATGTTAATTTTTCCAATCAATAATAAAAATTAGGCTGCAGTTTTGATGATAACTGATTTGCATTTTAAAAATTAAAACTGGTGATGAAGTTGTAAAAATATTGGATTCGTAAATTATTATAATCCATAAAGTAACTATGCATTTATATTTTGATATACAGGTAATAATAGTGATTTATTTACATCACTGAGAAATAAATAATTGTGACAATTATTATTCTTTAGTGTTGACGCAAATAAATAAAGAAAACAAAATTATACACATACACACATATACGAAGAAACAATGTAGTATTCTAGTGGAGGTGTGTATTCAAAAGAACACGCTCATCCTAAACATCTAGGTATATAAAAATTCAATCAAAGAGATCATGATATTAAGTTGCTCTTCCTCGCCCAGAAAGAAATGCCTCGCCTAATTTATGAAATACGCCAAAAGATTGAAACTTTTTCATTTATAAATTATAAATCGTGGCCCCAGCTACGCTAGCCATCTGGTACCCTCCGTTTTGTTTGCTGCGAGAGTTTCCAGTTTTAAAGATTATTTAGCCCTGATGTGGTAGGTGTATGGAATCACCTGAATAGTTATTTATGTACCAAGTGCGTTATATAGATCCTAACGTCCGGAGGGTAACATTCGGTACGAGGGATGAATGTTACCCAATGGGCGTTAGAATCTAGTAACGCACGTGGTGCATACAAGATTTTATATTCCACGAGAAAATTATTTTATTATAATGAAAAATGCATTTTAAAATCGGTTCATTGCTCCTATACTTTCCATTTTCCTTCTCATAGTAGGCATGTCATTTGTTGATATTTTGACGTTAGTGAATGTTTTTGTCATCATATTTAGTGAATTTCATTGCTGCTCTCTTTGTAAAGTCTTATAGAAATAATGGAAATGAAAATGAATTTACCCAAGAATATCATAGAAAATGCAGCCAATGCTGCGAATAATTCATTGCCGGAGGAATGCAGAGTCGTATACGACAAGGATTATGAAGTATTTAACCAATGGAAGTTGCTTCATTTCTCCTCATACAATGAGCGGGCGTTATGATCCATAATGTCCACTCATAACGCCCTAGGGCATAATGAGTTTATTCATAGCAACCGTATCCAAGGTAAAATCAACAAGTGAAAAATAAAACATTTTATATTTCAGTATAAAAAGAATACGGCTTGTAGGTTTGCCAAATGTCCAATATTCTACTTTCTACATATAATATATCTAGCTAGTAAATTCTCTCTTTTTAATTTATAAATTTCAGGAAATATTTATAAGGCCTATTTCAATTTTTCAATAATTCCATCAACTTAATAAAAATGTATTAATGGATTTAACTCACAACCTGCCAAATAGTTGAACTAACATGAAATTCCTCAAATTTAAATGAATCTAATGCGTGAATTGGTCGATTAATATATGCTAACTTGGTCGATATGTAAAAAATCTCAAGGGAGAAAGATTTGCCTAAGATAACCTAACCTAATCTAAAATTCATCGCCACATGAATTCGTGTCCCTAGGTGGCCTGCGATATTGGGTTGTAATTGATTCATCCGGATAAATCAATTACCCCATAATGTCGCAGGCCACCTAGGGACACAAATTCATGTAGCGGTGAATTTGAGGTTGGTCATCAAAGGGAAATCTTTCTCCCTCGCGATTTTTCACGTGTCGATCAAGTTGGCATATATTAGGTTCACAAATAGACAACTTTTTGCATTAGATTAATTAAAAATTTGAGAGATTTCATGTTAGTTCAGCTAATTCGCAGGTTGTGAGTTTAATCCATAAATCCATTTTTGTATATAATAGTTCAATCTAATCCCTATATAAATCACTAATGATAAAAATAATAATGATAATAATAATATATTGAAGCGCAGAATGTAGAGAGCAGTGTTGCTCGGGTCACTTCGAGTCATCAGATCCCATGAAGTATAGAGGCCGCTTGCAGCTCATTTCTTATGTTAAGGGACGCTGTTAGGGCAGGATGAAGAACTACTCCAAGGAATGTGTGAGAGGTTTTTCAGTGAGTAACCAGCAACATTCGGAGTCTCACACACCCTGAGAATGCGTGCGAGATACTCTCAGGGTAGTCTATATAAGATTTTCCCTCTCACACGGACGTAAAATTATAATAATAATAACCATACAATCAACGAGACAAGTAGTCGGAAACTGAATAGAAAGCTATATTCAATAGAGAATCTTCTATTCCTTTCTTCAATCTGGGCATGGTCAAATTCCTCAGATGCACAGGTAACTTGGTGTAGGTATCCTATGATGGAAGAGTACATTGGCATCTCTCGTAAAATGAAGATCTATGTCTGGGAATCCACATAACATTTGCATTCTTTGTGTAATGATCACCCAATTGTTCTGGTTGTGCTTCTTGCCGTGTAATAAAGCTTTCAATATAAAGATACTCGAGAATCTTAGCGGTCTGTTCCCAATAAAGCACTCCCTACTCTCGGCTAAAATCCAAAAAGCAAACGCACAAGTTAATTCTGGGATACAAAAACTCTTCGCCATCCCACCGAGAAACCCCAGAGGAGAACTCCAGAGGACATATGAGAGTTAGCCAATCTGTAGTTAGTAAATACCCATCAGATCCACCAGTCCCACTGCAGTGAAGCGTCCGCAACGAAACCCAGTTTATTTATATTTTATATATATATATATATATATATATATTTATATGAATTTAACAATGAAACTATTTTGTCTTCAAATTCCCAAAATTATATTAATTAACGTACAACCGGTTTCGTTGTTTCAGAACAACATCTTCAGGTACAATATACTGAAAAATAATAAATAAAGAGTAGCTTACAAACAAGAAAAACTAGAAAAAACATGAAAAAACATACATCTTCAATTTCAACACTTACATTTTTACACTAATGAGAGATAGTCTAAAATACAAAGAATCCAAAAATTGTAATTCAGTCAACATTGATGAGGACGAAAAGACGAAACAAATTTAAAAATTTTTCTCACATACGAGAAACAAATTATGCCTTTCAAGTTTTACGGAGCTAGCAAGATTGACAATTTAATATTTTGTAATGTGGTACCATCTACCGTAATTATATGTAGTTCTTGTTATCGAATTCTGTCATTCATAATGTTCAACAATGTCCACTCTTAGGATGGAAGGTGTGATCTTAACTAAGGCCCCAAGATGGAGTCTTCTTACAAACTATTAATAATTTCCGTGTACTTTTTCATTCAAAAAATAAATTTATCAGTTTTCTATCAAATTGAATTTGTGAATTAAGAATTTTATTGATATTTGATTTATACAATCTCGAAATTTCCAATTGCTCCAAGTTGTTCAATATGTAAGGATTGTATTCTATGTGGAGAATTTTATAATTATCAATGAAATCCGTGATATGTCCTGTCTCATTAATGTGTTTAGGCAAAAAGAGTCATTATTATTGAATCTTATACATCTATGATGTTCAGCGAATCGAGTTTTGAAATTTCGTTTCGTTTTTCCCACATACACACGACCACACTGACAGTTGAGTTGATATATACCCGGTTTATGAAGTAATTCCATTTTATCCTTATTGTTCAATAAAAGGTCTCCCAGTGTGTCACTTGTTTTAAAAACTAACTTGATGTTATGTGGCGCAAATATTCGTTGGATTTTATAGGAAATCTTTCCATTGAACGTTATGCAATAATATTTTATTTGCGGATGATTTTCGTTGACGTTGGTGAAGGTTGATTCAAATGGTAAAAATACATTATTAGAAGTATTTCTAGAGAGTTTCCTATGAGATAATTTGTCGACAATGTCCGGGTCAAAACCATTTCTTATTGCAATCTGTTTAATAATTCCTAACTCTTTAATACGTGATTCTGTATCTAAAGGGATATCATATGCTCTGTTTACAAAACTACTCAGTGCTGAAATTTTGTGATTTGTGCAATGAAATGAATCTTTATGGATTATTATACCAGTGTGTGATGGTTTTCTATAAATCTCAAATTGATGCCTGCTATTTACATTTTTAATAGTTAAGTCCAAAAAGTTTATCGATTTATTGTTTTCAATTTTTCTTTTTTAAGGAGTTAAACATTTTTACGTGGATTGAATTGCTGTTAGGGAAGAGTATTTTGGTGATCAACTATTTTAGTGAAAAGATTTCATGTATTTTTATGGGTTTCAAGGTTCTGCCCTCAAATTAACTTAATGGTTAAGAAAATGAAAAAGTATGAAAATCAATAGAAAATACGACCTCAGTGATGCAGCTCTGCAGCTCACGAGGTTTTTTTCTACTCCAGAAAAGATACTTTGATTTTTAACCTGAAATTTTATATTCAACGTGAAAATAACTTATATCCCATTTTGACGTTTGAAGATGACAATATTCAACCCATGGCAATATCTCACTCTCTGGAAATTATTCTTTCCACACACAATGCACCTAAAACTCATTTTAAAGTAAGTTTGTTATAATTTTATCAAAGATTCTACATTAACAGTCATGTCTATCATTAAAGTAAAAATTACAATTGTTAAGATTTTGAAAATGAAACTGAAAACCTGCACCTCCTCCAAAGAAAACACGCCCAGTCGTCATAGCACATGTGTTTGTGGACTTCTCAGGCCCTGCTGGAATATCCATTTCTGCATCAGAAACTCCGGTTTTTGTGACCCCACCAAGTATTTGTTCAGAAATATTTAATTTGTTTTGTAGTGAATCCTCAATATATGCTTCTTCAACAGAGCGTCATCCACCATGTCTCTTCAAAACTGTCAAATCTGCCCCAGAATTTGCGAGTAGGGTTGCAGAAGAACGCCTGATACTGTGCTCTGTATATTGTTCAGCATCAGAAAGGCCCAAATACTTTGCAATGGTAGCGGGCATTTTCGAAAATGTATTCACACCTACAGGCTGGACAGTACATTTTTCATTTTTATAATTTAGAAATAGTCGCTTGTGATCAACTTTGCTTGACCTCAAGTTCCTATACTTGCGGAGTATATCGAGTGGAGCAACCTTATTACTACCATTGACCACAGTGAACACTCTTTTCTTATACGTTTTCGTATCTGGAATCTGAATAACCAATACGCTGCCCCGATCTTCCACGTCATCTACGGTCATAGTCACCAGCTCACCGATTTTACACCCTCCAGCAACACCCATAATAAAAACTACCTTTATCAATAAATATTGCTCATCAGGAGCGGCATCTAAAAAGTATTCTAACTCCTCGCTTGTGAATACCTTCGACTTCTTTGCTACGTATCCCCTGGAATGTTGCTTCAAAAAGGCGGTGACTTATGATATATATATATATATATATATATATATATATATATATATATATATATATATATATATATATATATATATATATATATATATATATATTTATATATATATATATATATATATATATATATATATATATATATATATATATATATATATATATATATATATATATATATATATATATATATATATATATATATATATATATATATATATATATATATACATATATATATATATATATATATATTTATACAGGGTTCCCCAAATTCGATGGCCTATTAGGAGTTTATCTAGTGTTTTGCCCATAAGTCTTGAACCGCTAGAGATAAGTATTATATTATATAATACTTTCAGTTGAGGAATTTGTTCTTCCTTTGAATGCTGCTAAAAACTATAGGGTGTCCTATTTGAAATTAATGCATAAATTCCACTTTTATGTTCTACCCAAAGAGCATTATTTTGTGAACCTTGACTCTCATAATTTATAGTATCAAACTAACCTTATATGATTCTCTTGAAAAAATTTCAGGACTCTAGCTGTGATAGTTGAGAAAAAATAAATTTTTAATTCGGAGATGTTTGTTGAAAAATTTTTCAAAAAATAATTTTTTTTTGGAAATGGCTCAATATAGGTATATCATATGGTCTTTAAAAAAGTTTTATAATGTTCCACAGAATACAAAAATATTAAAATATACATGGTGTGCCATTTGAAATAACATAGTGAGCTTAAGTTACTGGTAGATCTGGCAACGTTGCAATGATGATAATATTTTCCAAGTTTAGATCATAACCTCTTATACGTGTAGCCCGAATTTTAAGTTGTTAACTTCTTTCGTTCTCCAGATACTTCTAATAGGTCATCGAATTTGGGGAACCCTGTATAATATAATATATATAATATATAATATGTGATTATGGATTTTAAAATTGTTTACACGATAAAGTGCGCAATTTTGAAGCAATAGGGTTGAAAGTTCATAAGAAGGTAGTTTCGTATGATACCTTGGATGGAATTCGTTGTGGTACGAATCATTTAGGGAATTGAGCTGCAGGGGAGTAAATAAATTTCATTAACACGATAGAGGGCACAATTTTGGAGCAATAGGTTTGAAAATAGGTAGGTAAATACTTTTTTATGTCGACTTGGATGGGATTGGTTTTGATATGATTAGGCGAGGGGGTTGAGCCACAGGGGAGTAAATGAATCTCGTTTACACAATAGAGGGCGCAACTTTGGAGCAATAAATAGATTGATTGAATCGAATACTAAATCAATCCCTGCTTTTTTCATGCAGCTTGCTGCAAAATATTTTTTTTCATTGATATGGTTTATGGACTTTTTGTATTATATACGTACCTGAATTTTTGTGGATGATATTCATGAAATATTTTGTAGGTGTATGTATAGAATTTCGGTAGTGTTATAATTCCAAAAATATATTTTATGTTTGTTCATTTCTTTCATTTCGTTTTCGTCTACTCTCAATATATTTTCTGAGATAATTATACTTTCAACCAATGGATGATAAAGCAAATTGTTCAAAAGAACTTTGAAATATTTGAGATGAATTTGTGTCATGAATTTATTTCTGCATTCTGTGTTAATTTGATTTTTGATTCTTTGCATTTCTTCCATATTAGACGAATCAAATCATTTGATATCCAAGCTCTTCAATGAAGATAAAGATTGTAGATACTGATGCTGCTTCAAACTAAAAAATTGTCTCAAATTGTTGGAGCTTTATGGAAACGGTGAGAGTCATTTTATGAAGTAAAGAGTGTGCTGAGTACAAATTGTAATTTTCCAACATATAAACGTATGTTCTCATAATATAAATTATAAATAATAAATTCAGACTAAAATCCCGTAAACCAACATGGAGAATCGGAGAGCAGCTGGTAAGAGACAACTTCGACATCGGAGACGCCTGGCGCTGGGAGTGGAATACATCTAACCCCGACGTAAATGGACTGATACCAGACCCAACTGAGCGACCCGATGGTTTTGACCTGCCTAGAAGATCCTGGACATCTCTCAATCGGTTGAGAACTGGCCATGGCCTGTGTAACTTCTGGAGGCATAAATGGGGGATGGCCGATAGCCCCTGCGACACCCCTGCGGACACCCCTCCCAGACACTGCACCATATTGCCACTGAGTGTCCTTTGAGAAGATTCTCGGGAATCATAGGGGAGCTCCATCTGCTCATGGGAGGCGCAACTGAATGGCTGAGTGGACTGGATATCTACCCATAGTTGACTGAGACCACCTTACCACTTTCTCAATTGTGTTCTCATACATTCTATGTTTTACTTTGTTCGTTTCAGTTACTTGCTTTGTTTGTGTTATATTTAACTTGTTTATACTCTGTATGTATACCGTTTATACCGTTCTACACATGTATATATGGTTTTTAAAACAGCTGTATTCCTGCCATACGAAATAAATAAATAAATAAATAAATAATAAATTGAAGATTTTTCATTTTGATACTTTTCGTGCAGCAGCCAAGATTTTAATATGCATTTAAGAATTTCTATTGATGGTTTTGTTTGCTTCGCAAATTTCATTCCAACAGGTGAATAGAAATTCTCTCATAGAATCAATGACTGCCTTTTTGTTATTCAGCAAACTTTTCTTTGGCGTGGAAGCGAAGCGGTATCTAACAAAGACTGATGAATATTTATCAGGAGTCGGTGAAAGTTCGTATAAAAAGGCACAACTCAGTTTTTTTTGAAATAAATATGGCGTTACCAAGCAATACCTTCGGTTGGGATATTCAATTAGACTTTCAGGAATGGCTTCTGCTATTATTCAATCATATCTCCAATATGGAATCAGTATAGCTTCACGAGAGTAAAGTAAAATTTGTTTTTCATGGAAAAGTGTTTATTCCATTAAATAATTACATTTCTTCCAACAAATATTTTCAATTAACTTCAATATATATATATATATATATATATATATATATTTATATATATATATATATATATATATATATATATATATATATATAAAAATATATATATATATATATATATATATATATATCTATATATATATATATATATATAAGTATATATATATATATATATATATATATATATATTTATTCGAATTGTTGTTGCCTGTGAACAATTTCTAATCTCTTGATAATTATTAGCAATAACAGGCTTGTTGAATCTCAAAAAACTCGATTTTATTAAAACGTTGACGTTTCGCCACGACATTCGTGGCTTTATCAAAACTTTTGAAAAAATTGAAATTTCTTTGACATTTATTGATTTGAAAAAATTTGAATAAAAAAAGACTACTATGTTTCTCTAAAATTTTTCGGCTGTGGCCGTTTTTTGTTATTTATTACGTGCTATTCAGTCCAATATTAACATTCAAATCTGTTATTATTAGATGGTATTTTGTACATTACGTGGGTGAAGGTTTCTGTGGTTCCCTTCCCATCTAATATCAACAGACCTGTCTGTTGATATTGGACTAAATAGCACGTAATTAATAACTGAAGACGGCCATAGCCGTAATGAGAAATTTTTGAAAAAAAATAAATAGTACCTTATTCTTTGACTTTTCAAAATCAAAATAATTTGAACATAGTTCGAACATTACGTGGGTAAAGGTTTCTGTGGTTTCCCTTACCATCTAATAATAACAGATTCGAATGTTAATATTTGAATGAATAGCACGTAATAAATAACAAAGAACGGCAACAGCCGAAAAATTTTAGTGAAACATAGTCGTCTTTTTCTATTAAAATTTTTTCAAATCAATAAATGTTAAAGAAATTTCAATTTTTTTAAAAGTTTTGATAAAGCCACGAATGTCGTGGCGAAACGTCAACTTTTCAATAAAATCGAGTTTTTTGAGATTCAACAAGCCTATATATATTATATATATATAATATATATATATTTATATAAATATATATATATATATATATATATATATATATATATATATATATATATTATATGTATGTATATATATATATATATATATATATATATATATATATATATATATATATATATATATATATATATATAAATATATATATATATAATATATATATATATATATATATATATATATATATATATATATATATATATATATATATATATATATATATATATATATATATATATATATATATGTATATTCAATATTTATCTGTCCATTTTGAATTCCTTTTAAATTTCATCGAAATTAATGATATTGTTTCATAAAAACTATAGAATTCATATTCTCCTCAAATTACCAAGCTCAAACTTTTACTGCAAAGATAAAATATGTGGTATCCGCATATGATACATTTATATAGGTCATCAATATTGATATAAGTATGGAAATGTTTCAGGACCTTCACCAAACTACACGGTCGAGTAAATTTATAGGCAATAAGTAGGTTATTGTTTCTCATGATCTGATGCATCTAACTGAAAATATGTTCCTGATGAACAATGAAATTTTGATGATGTACGTTTAGGATCATTTAATAAAATAGAAGTTATTATTTAATCAACTGCTTTCATCAAAGTGGAGTTGTAATATTATTCCTCATTTTGAAAGTTTCAATAATAAGTATATATGCTCATGAAAATTAATTATTATTTCAAATCGAGATATTTTTAAATATACTGACAAATTAAGCCAAATTAAGGTTTTTTATTTTTGCCAACCTATGTCCTGTTCTCGATTTAAACCTAAGTTAATCAAAGAGGACATTCTCTACAAATTGTACAAGATTATTTTGAAAATCCATGAGGACTTTACTGTTATTTCATGATATATTTCATTCAAAAGTGTTGAATGAACTATGTTAAAATATTGAGGTACAGAAAAACATTCCAGTGTTCATATATTCTGATGAAAAACTGTATATCCTCATTATTCCTGAAACAAATTTATGGAAACCTCAAAAGATATATGAGTCCTAAATATCTAAAAAGGATTTAGAGTACTTCTCTTCCTAGATACTACGTTTTCCCCGAAGGAACTACCAACCTTCGTTATTTTCGACTCGTAAATTCATCTGGTTAAATATCTCAATGCGATACCGTATGCAATTGCTGAGAAGCCACATTTCTCAAGGGAATTGTTGGGATGGACGACTTAACATTGCGGTGAAGCTTTGCATTAAATATTCCGTTATCGGTGAATCAGCTTATCAAATTTGCAAGTCAATGAAATTTTGAATAGACCCTTAACTTTGTGAAAAAATACTAAATGAACTGATTGTTTTTAAAATTAACAAACAAATTTTTGCACACTAAAAATAAATATAGATGGAATACAAAATTGTGCAAGATAAATGAAGTTCAAGATTGATTTTTGTGAAAAGTTTCGTCATGTGAATGAACGTGAACTAAGTCGTAATAAAATATGATCTTTTTAGCCGAAACATATTATACAATCTGTCCAGCGAGATTTACCTTTCACGTCATGAATTGTATATGACGTCGATCGGGAACAGTGTTACCATACGTAATAAATAATCTAAAATCTAATTAGCCAACCCAATTATCAACAAAAGTGAGATATAGAGGTTATTTCGGCGACTGTCAAACGTGAAAGTAGGTCGAGAGGGTCCGACAACATTGCAAATTTTGAAACAGAATAACAACTTCACATTCAATTCATCTTATTTTCATTACCTAGTGGAAATGTTAATTTTTCTTGAGGTATTCATACGATTTTATATGTTATGGACAGAATATTTGTCGAAATGAATGATCCGGTCACTATCACCATATAACTACTCTGTCAGAAAATTATTTAGACAAAAATTTATTTTGACAATTTCGAAATTCATTTATTTGGGTAGGTAGCATTGCGTCGTTATTTGCGCATGTCTGTGACGTGAACTCCAAGTCTTGCTGGACAGACTATATCGTATATATTAAAGGGTAACATGTTCCTTACATTATTCGAATTTTAGCTTTGTTGGGCGTATTTCGGAATGCACGCTTCAAAAGATGCACCTTTCCATGGAGATAACGGGCAGCAGGGAATTTATTCTTATTTTTTGTCTGGTTACGGAGATAAGAAAGGTCGGGTGTTTGACATTGGTTGATCATCGTAATCGTTTCATGGGATTGACGCAAAACACCGAACTAGGAAGTGTACATATATGCTTGTTGAGACTATTTTCCAAGTGTAGATACGAAGCCTCACAATTCCTTAAAAATTTAAATTTTCCATTCGATACCAGATCTAAAATTTGAGGCTATAACTAATTTGTTAGGTTTCACATCGTTTCTTCAGTCATTATTTCATACTAGGTTTTCTGCTAGTGTTTTTACAAATATTAGTTTTCATTCGTATTTTCATTCCAATTGATAATTTGGTTAAAATCCATATTAACTTTGTTTGATTTTAACGATTACAATTATTAAATTTACGAGCGGCGTTTCGCCAGATAGTGGTTTCATCAGATAGTTCTATATTTTATATTTTATGCACCTCACGAACATATTTTTGAGATAGTATCCAATTTTACTAGTCCAAAAATCAAAGTCATTATTAGTAAATAATTCACACAATGTTTTTGCTTCAGCTACTACTTGTATTTAATGAGTGAGTATATGACTTTCTAGGCGTTATAGTTAGTATCTCCCTAGGTTTAGGGAGAATTAGGCGTACCTATATATATATATATATATATATATATATATATATATATATATATATATATATATATATATATATATATATATATATATATATATATAGACAACATACAGACTTCCCAATTAAGACTACAAAGTTCCATGAGCGGAACAAATTTATATGGACCAACATTTTACAACAAATTACTTAATACAGTAAAATTATTGAGTTTAAAGACCTTTAAAATTAGGGTTAAACATTTTCTGCTCGAGAAGGCATACTATGATGTTGTGATGTTGCTGAATTTTTGAATGAGGATGTGGTGGAGTTTTGGATGTCTAATGTCAAATTTTAGCTGTGTTGCTTGTGCAGAATTCAATTGATATCTTGAAATGTTATGTATGTGAAACATTTTGTACTTGATATTAATTTAATTTATAACATATTTAAGAAAATAGATATGTAGCGTATAGTTAGGAATAGGTTTTATTACTATTCTTAATTTTTATTATTTGACATGTGTAAACAAAAATTATATATATTTGTAGCGCCAATAAAAACTTTTTAACCTTTATATGATGTTTTTAAAATAATTTCTTATGAAATACATATGTGAAATATTTCAATCATAGTGGGCGTGACGTATAATATTGGTTACTTCTTGTCGCCAGTCAAAGTACAAGTGAACAGTATATAGAAATTTGCGGTTCAACGGCAACTCTATTCTCATGAATATTGATCAAAAGAAGATAATTTAGCTTTAAATTGCATTCCCTAAATCGACAACGATTCACCAATCTTCTTTTTACTCAAATTCACGACACAGCATATTTTAGTCATCTAATCTGCTACCTAGTGAAATTTCTACATTGGCATAATCTGATACCTTAGTTTTGCGAAGTAAGTTTCAACATAATCGCACTTGATACGTCTTCTGAAGTACCCAACACAAATTATGAGCCCTATTAATCTACTACGTAACTTCATATCTACGTAATTTCAACAAAAATATTTTGCACGAATATCATCATAATTAACTTACTCTAGATTCATCAAACATCAAAACAATATGTCCAGGAAAATAATTGAGGTTATATTGTTCTAATTATTCCCTTTCGCGAAATGAAATAAATTGCCAAGCAAGGAAAATATTTAACGTTTATATATTATTATATTGTTCAAAGATATATATATATATATATATATATATATATATATATATATATATATATATATTAATATATATATATATATATATATATATATATATATATATATATATATATATATATATATATATATATATATATATATATATATATATATAAACATAATAGGTGTCTTGGTACACCCGCTATAATATATAATGTATTAAATAGTTGGCACAATGAAATGAATTAACAAACTTTGGAAGTGAAAAAGAAATAAATGAAAGAATGGTTCTAAAATTAATCTTCATCAGTACATTAAATCTCAACAACTATTGGTTTGTGCTTACTAATATTTTAGATGCAATGTTATTTGTCTCGGAAAAATGCATGCAGTGGTATTGTGTCATTATTAATTCTTAAATCAAATTCATCGAACATTGTAACAATGGCCCTGAGCTTTCATCGGAAAAGTTGAGGTTAAAATCAATTGTTCTTGTATGAGCAAAAATTGAAAATTTTGTTCCTTTCATTATTTCGTCATTGATTCATATCTTCACGTCAAAATCATACATAATCTATAAGAATATTATTCTCATATCTCATTATTTATATAGAGTGTCTAACTAAAATATACAAAGCCTGGTAGTTACCTGTCTTCATCATCACTATCCTTCTATTGGATAACTTTCACAATACATTCTGTATTAATCAAATATCATTTTTTTAAATTTTTTATATAGGTACAAATACAGCCTATGCGCATTTATAGCAACTCTATCGTGTTAGTTACTTGTGAGTTGCCTGTCAGTCGT
The DNA here is from genome assembly GCA_030704885.1 of Cynegetis impunctata. Lineage (NCBI taxonomy): Eukaryota > Metazoa > Arthropoda > Insecta > Coleoptera > Coccinellidae > Cynegetis > Cynegetis impunctata. The sequence continues at coordinate 975,567 of JARQZK010004336.1, forward strand.
ACCTTTTCTTTGGGCCTATATTTCATTCAGCAAGCATCTGAAGTGTAACGTGTTATAAGGGACTCCGTTCCACTGAGGAGTAATTTCAAGTTTCTTTCCATCATTTTTATGAATTGAAAGAAATAAATAGATGACATGGAGAGCAAAATAATTCCCTCACAAATACAGTATATTAAGAGTTGTACAGATTTTGCTCTGAATATTAGAAATATTATCGTTTAATCATCCAACCGTGATGTTATTTTAAGGAGAAATAGGATACCAACGAATCCAACGATAGAAAAACGTACGTTATAGAAAATTTAATTACATATTGTATCACCTAAATACCCATTCCAGTTTATTTCCTTCATTGGTAATCATTTATCTTGTTTGAAATATACTAATTTTCAGTTAAACTTTTGACACTTTCGGAGTAATTATTCATGTTGCAGACTGAGAAAATATATTTTTGCTAAAATATTATGGATGATAGAGTTTTTGTTCAAAAGCCGTCACCCTCATCATATCTAAGTTACAACCTCTGACATAAAATATATTCAATTAATGAGCAACCATGAAACCACATTTTCAAACTAAACTGAATATAATATTGAAACGTCGTTATAATAAAACTACTATGTCATTGGGGATAATAATATATTACCAGAATATTTCATCATCTAATAAATTAACTAAGTTAATTTTGTCAAATTTCAGACGCTAGAGCAATTTTGAATATTTCACTGTTCCCAGGCGAATATATTCGAAGTTTGATTGGTCCTAATTTTTGCATTCATTTCATCCTTCACGCACACATTTTATTGAATTGATCTAATATAATAGTTATTTTGAACAGATTTCAGTTATCGGGTATATATGATAGCTTCTACTTTCGGTATTGACTCACTCACTCAATAATGAAGCATTTTCACGAGGTTTTGTGAGTTTCACTTGTACATAACTAATAAATTGAATGTGTAAGTAACTACGCTTCTCGGAGAAATATGCAATCTTTAATTCGATAATAACCACACTAAGAGATGAAAAGTTTGTTAGTAGAATGTACTGTATTTAATAAAAATTTATTAGTTGATAATAAATGGTTTTTTTTAATTGGTATTGAAATTACACCGTTACATGTTTTTGAATAATTGTTGCTTCATTTAAGAAAGTGTACCTTCCGATTTTTCATGAAAAACAGTTTTTAATGGATAGCCATCCTTTTCGCCCAGTTTTGCAGAATATTTTCGATTGTTCATGGCTTTATTGGAAGAACAGTCGACGAGTGCTCTCTTTCAGTGTATCAATTATTTCTGAATCTTGAGGTAACAACGGTCTTCAACATATTCCTACAAAAAAGTCCAACGGGGACAAATCATGGCGCGCCATGGCTAGTCAACGTCTTAAAAACACAGTAAACTTAGTGTGCAAAAGATCGATAGTTTTGACGGCTAGTGCGGCATGTATCCTGTTAGAACCATAGCTCGTCCAAGTCTAAATCACCTGATTGCGATAGCAAAAAATCAGTCAGCTTGCCTCTGTTGTGCTGTTACCACATCCTCAATTTGAAGAAGTAGAGCTGGCCATTTAACTGAAACTGTTTTTCATAAAGAGTCGGAAGGTATATTTCCTTAAATAAAGACAGAATCATTTAAGAATATTCAGCGGTATAGTTTCTGTAGCAATTTTTAAAAATAAACCATGAGGTGGCCCACCCATTATTGATTCATAGTTTTGAGTGTGTTAATGAAGAAGTAGCATTTTTAAGATTAAAAAATGATTGATTTTGTAGATATTAGCTAATCCTACTGAATATTGTGGCATTCGTTCTAGTTTATTTTCGAATGTTTTACCTCTTATAAATATATATATATATATATATATATATATATATATATATATATATATATATATATATCTTCATACCACCCATATGAATACATCAATAAACTATTAACAATAAATAAAAAGATATTCACTAGGAAAAACTTCTTCATCGAATACCGTTGTATATTTTCATCTACTACGAAACTTTTAGGAATTGATTAAATAAATTTTGTAGGAAAATCGGATAATAAGACTTCTCAGAACAAAATATATAGAAGACTAAAACAAACGACCTTCCTCAAATATAATTTTCACATGGGAAATTGTGGATGAGGAAATTGAAAAACAGCGAATAACTGAATGAAAGTTCACAGAAACGCTGTCGAAAATGGTAGCCCTCGGCTTAGCTCGAAAAGTGATTAGGAACTGAGCAAGAATTACGGAAATTAACCGAAATACCAGAGCAGATAAGTCAATTAGCCGGCAGATGGAAGTTTTCGGATTTGCTGACATTTAATTAGCCTCTGAATTGATGATTATACCATAGTCTCTGAATGTACTACATACGAACAAATAGCGAAGTTCAACGAAAAAGGTTCTAGCGTGAAATAGTATATTATTCAACGAGCGTATAATGATAGCTATTATTCACAAAGGTGAAGTTTATGACTCGAGCCATGGGCGAGTGCCATAAATCAACAGTGTGAATAAGAGCCATTATATACCAGTAAAATTTCTATTCTTTGTCCACGACCGTGTATTTATGAAAATACTCTTATTGATGCAACTTTTTATGGAATATTATTATAGTATAATTATAACATGAGAAATTATATCAACTTATAACTAATAACAATTCAATATTTTTTTTGTATTGGAAACGTTTACTTAAAAGGCTGATTCAAAGACTTGTATCACTAGTTTTCATGAAATACATGTCATTATCCCGACAAAACCCCATTTTACTATTATTAGCGTAACATTTAATAAAAATATATATAATTGTAATATATGAAATCAAAATATTGAAAAAATATTTCATAAAAATAACTCACACATTCATTAAATGAAATATGCATGATGCACGTTTCGGTGAAACTTTACCTTCTTCAGGTGCTAAATGCAAACTGAATATATTGCTTCGTTATATCGAATACAAGAAATGAATTGATGACAAAGTGTGTAGAAAGCGAGAGGTGAATATCTGCCCCAAATCTTGTACACCTTAAATCATTTTCAAGAAATAAATCATTATAAATCTTTGTCAGATCTCTCAAATCATCAAGAAATCACCGATAAATCATTATGAATTTCAAGTCAGTGGCAACACTGCCCGCAGCCTAGGTGGCTGCGGGCAGTGTTGCCAGTATCAATTTGGCAAATAGAAGTCTCGAGAGAAACGAAGCGCATGCGTAATACATAAATAGCTGATTTAAAGCCTCGTAAATCCTCAATAAATCACCGTAAACCCTCAGTAAATCACCGTAAATCCCCAATAAATCACTAAATCCTCGATAAATCACCGTAGATACTCGTAATCTTGTATTAAATCATCGTAATTCATTCATGTTGTACACCATAAATCACCAGATATTCACCCCTCGGTAGAAAGGGTACAGTAAGCAATGTTGATGTTATGCTTAGATAAAAGTGATTTGAGTTGTTTACTTGAATTTCCCATGGAAGTGAGGCTGTTATATTTGATAATATTTTTGGTAAGGTGGTACACCTGGCTAATCGAATTTTCGAAAAACTTTTTATCTATTATATTATCTAGCATTATGGGGTTAGAGTCATCAATTACGGCAATTTGTTTATTTATATTTTTCTGGATGAAAAAATTGATGTTTGAATCCTAAATATTTGATAAACGATGTACCATTCTATTGAAAGCTGCCATTTTGTGTTGAAATGGATGTAGAGAAGTACTATGTAGAGCGTTATTTGTGTGTGATGATTTGCGAAAAATCGAAAAATTATGTTTGTTATCCATTTTTGTTATTTCAAAATCCAAATAGTTAATTGAGGTATATTTTGCCATCTCTAAAGTGAATTTTATATCAGGTTGTAAAGTGTTAATGACTGTTTGAAAGCAGTCGAGTTGCCTAAGAGTACCAGTGAAACAAGAAATAATATCATCCACATATCTAAACTAATAAATGAATGTTTATTTCATTACATAAAGTGAACAAGGAAAATTCTTTAATAATTTAAAAAATTATCAAACAACTTTCCAAGGGAGCTGGTTATACGTATTCCGCAACGCAAAATCTGCATTCACAATCATGATTTGATTGAATATTTATTTATTGTATTCGATTTAACGGAGCAATATATTTAGTTTGCAATTAGCGTCTGAAGAAGTTGAAGTGCGTATTTTAGTGAATGTATAAATTATTTTCATAAACCATTGTTTTAATCTGTTTATTAATTCAAATCATGTATCGTCATAATCAATCTATAATCATTATCTGAAGTTTATTGCAAGATATTAGTCGTTTAATACTTTGGATAGAAAATCAATGATGTTTTCTCCAGGGAAAGTATTAACTTTTTAGTTCGAAAACCTTAACTTGTTCACTTCAATAACTCTTAAGTTTCGCATAATTTCCTATTTTATTCCCTCGATATATATTGATAGAACTTCTAAGCATTACATCATGGATCCATATTTTCTGGATAGTTTGAAGAGTATTTTGTTTTTTGCTTTTTTCAATACGTCGCAACATACAACTTTCTTGATTATCCTGGCGATATATCAAATGATTTAGTTTCAGCACCTTCTTTCACTCCTGGCGGAAATGTTTAGTATTCATTAACATATTTCATTAATTATTTCGCAGTCAAAACTTGACATTTCAATTTAAGTAATCAACTCTAGTTTTATATAACAGCCCCGACCTACTAATAGAGGGTTAAAAATTGCAATCGTTATTTCAGTGCTTAACACATTGGAGTATGATGAAAAGTTGTGAATAATGATTATTCGCTGCCATTATGGATAATATACATCATTATAATTGAGGAAACTTATGAATATTTATATATTATCATACTGTCGTGTACAAGTAGTATATTATTCAACTAGCATATAATGAGAGCTATCATTCGCGAAGGTTAATTTTATGTCACGAGCATAGCGGGTGGTATAATTAACGTATTGAATAAAGCTCATTATATGCATCAGTGATATTCTGCTGATAACTTAACATTGAATGTAGATGAAACACAGTTTATTCGCTTCAAATATGCTTTGTCTGATAGCTAGCTGCAGCCTGCAGCTTACTATGTGATACTGTGGTTTCCTGTCTGGAGATAGTACTAGATTCCAGACTAGACTGATCAAGTAACTCTGAGCATCTTGCCTGCAGCGTCAGTAGGTACTGTTATGTATGTACTGAGTTTTGCCTTGTAGTATACTCAGGATTTGTGTCATATTCTAGTTTGCGTCAGCTAGTTCTGAGCGACTATGCCATATCGAGAAAGCTGTAGGAGTCATTTTGTTGCCAGGAGTGTGCTTACTTTGCCTGGTCTATATATATATATTTGATATAAAGTATAAACTTTAAAATAAAACACACTTGGCTTATGTTTCACTATGTATATAAAAATATTTAGATATTGTATTTTTCAGTAAATCATAGTCGACATGTTTCGAGTTATGAACTCATTATCAAGACTGACTACAGGAGAGTATTACATCTTATTTTATTAAACAGACAAAAGCAAAGATGATACCTGAAAATCAATTTGTTCGTTTAAAAGGGATAATTTACTATTATGAGCGAAACTTATTTCGAGAATTTCAAGAAGGGCAAGGCGCTTTTCTCTTTTACCTGAATGTAACAATTGGGTTTTGTTGAAATCCAGGAAATGATTAAATTTTATACAATGTTCGGAGAAGCCAGTGGTATTTTTATTTTGTAAAATTGACTTTTTACGTTCTTCAACACCAATGTTTATATTCCTTCCTGTTTGTCCAATATAGAAAGCAGGTCAATCGTCGCAAAATATTTTCTAAACACCATTGTTTTCTCCGGTGTTATTGACCAAGAATTACTTCAAGTTTCTTTTATTTGTACAAGCATTTGTTGTTAGAACGAATTCTGATTGAATTTTTACAGCGAAAAAAATTAGGATTGTGTGTAAAATATATAAGACTGAAATAATATTTTCACAAATACATAAATAAAGATAAATAATTTCAAACTTGTTGGAATTATGGCGTTTTTGTTTTTGTTCAGAGAATGTAATAAAACTGGAAGACGTGTGGAAATGTTAGGATTCATTATGACATGAATATTAGTGTAAATAAACGAGATGTCAGTGTCCATCCCAATCATACAAATAACCACGTTTTCATGTTTCCTCAAATAAGAGATAATATATTCACCTCACGTTCAAACCAGAGTGAGTTGAATAATCTGGACCTTATTTAAATTTTAGCCTTCCTGAAACTTTCAATGCCTATATCAAAAATTCACCATAATCACTATAAAATGTCAATAACAGTTGGAATTTCAATATCAAACAATTAAAAATATGATTATAAGAGATATAATTGATAATCGTTTGTTTTGAAGGAAATGTTCCTAGTATAGAACAAATTAATTTAATTAATGAAAATATATAATTAAAATCATGAAAAATTCGCTAATTTTTTTCCCTCGCATTGACACATTTACACCTAACGTAAGATCGAGCGATATCAAAAGATGCCTCTAATTAACTCAATATGCAATAGAAGAAGCTTGTACCACTGCTCTTAGTATCGAATTTCAATTTAATAATTAATCGTAACATTAAAATACATACCCAACAGTTTTTTCTTTCTACATTTACTACAAACATTCAGAATTTGTGGAAAAAATTATTTTCTCAATTTAGGTGCTCCATTTTAGATCAGCGTACGGCACAGCTGTTAAAAAAGAATAATCAATAAGGAGAAGCTACATTTTGTATAAACACTATTAATTGTTAAGTAACCAAGTTGCAACAAATAATAATATCTGAGATTGAATTCTCGCACATCCCTTGGTGAAACATCATAAAGAATAAAGTATAAACTTTAAAATAAAACACACATGGCTTATGTTTCTCTATGTAAAAATATTTAGATACTGTTGTTAGCAGTAACGAAAGAAAAAAAAAGTACAAAAGCAGTAGAAAACGAAAACGGTACCTTGAATTTCTTAGACGTTCATATTGCTAGGAATTTGAATTCTCTTAATTTCAACATTCATAGAAAACCAACCTTCACAGATACTCTAATTCATATATAGATACTAAGATCGTGCAGCATCTGTGTGGCTTTATCTATTCTATCCGAAATCAAGACAACATCATCTGCAAACCTAAGATGATTCAGGTCTTCTCCATTTATGTTAACGCCCATGTTATTCCAATTTATCTCCTTCAACATGTACTCAAGTAGATTTGTAAAAAGTTTTGGTGATATGGTGTCACCCTGACGCACTCCTCGTTCTATTTTGATCATAACCTACTATAACATAAATAAAATTGTTCTCTTGTATATGAATATATAAATTATTGGTTTTGATTCAAAATCAAGAATAACAACACCTGGGAACTATCGCATATATTATTTTTTTCTCGATGTATTACCTCGAAAATTTCTCGTTTAGTGGTAAACCCACCTCATCACAAACAGAAGACAGCTAAAAGCGGAGAGACCTCCATCCGGAGTTTGCTTCTCATCTTCAAATTGTTTATGATTCTCATACATTAATTATCATCAGAGAAAACTGTTCAGGGGTGAGACAGTTCAAGGTTATATTATAATTATAGGAAAATACGAATTAACCTAGAACAAAGAACAATATTTCAAGTATTATTTTTAGGGTACAGGTGGAGCCCTTGAAAAATAACAAAAAGAATTATTGATAATTATCTTATTATCATCGGCCTTTCTAATCTTTTCTGCTTTTAGGAAAGAGACTGCAAAGAACGTCGAAGTCACTGATTAATTCTCCATAATTAATAAGAAAATGTCTTCGAATTCATTAGTCACTGATTATTTTGGGTCCTCTGAAACAAACAACTCAGTTTCTGTAATTACTTTTGATAACTGGACAAAATTATTCGACTCGATTAAAAGCTCAGTTTTCTCTCGAATTGTTTGTCGAGTTTACTGAGTGAGTGTTTCGTGAAATTAAAATACTTCGTAGAGCCATCTATCTAAGAATAATAATTTCTTGTTTTGCCAAATTGAAACGCAAAATTGCTACTGAAGTTCTAGCTTTAACAAGAAATTATTTGTTTTAAGAAGAACTATACCATTAATCAGGGTATATATTTAGAATTTCCAATTCTAATGGCAACAATACCTTTTTAGTGATGTTCCACACTTGGTGGTCTGACCCCAAAGTAGGAGAGCCTCCAAATGTTTCGTAATTCTGTGTCGAACAATTGTTTCCTGTCTTGAACGGAATGTATCAGGAAAATGTATCAGGAAAATGACACAACTATCATGTTGGCATCGTTAATTAGGCAAAGTATTTTTAAAATTTGGATTGATTGGGCCGATACATGGCGTAAATTGATAAACTTATTAAAACAATGGTTAATAAGAACAATTCACACATTTATTAAAATAAATAACGCATGACGCACGGTGGAACTTCACCTTCTTCAGATGCTAATGGCAAACTAACTATGTTTCTCTGTTATATCGAAGATGACCAATTGTGTAGAATGAGTAGAGAGAAAGATGGTTACAAATAATTATTAGAATAGGAAATACCAATTCTGAACTGCTAGTCAGGTAGTTGGGTAATTTTGAAAAGATTGAGAAGGGGGCTTGAAGTATGATCGATTTGGCTATTCAATAGGCGACCGGAATGCTTGTATCTATTTATCCTTAATGATTCTAAAAAATTTAGTTCAATTCCCTTACTTTCAGCATTTAAAATCTTAAAATCGAAATTGAATGTGTGATTTTCTTCGATTAAATGGTTTGCAATAATGTGAATCCGACTTTTGATTAACAAAGCTACGTTTGTGTTCTGAAATTCTAGTTTGAAAACTTCTGAAAGTTCTGCCAATGTAAAAGTTATCACAATCACCACAATTAATTTTATTCTGATTTAGGAAATTTTAGAAATCATATAAAGAATAATGAATCCAAAGTTCATAAGGATAATAAATCAGGAGTTTATAAAATTAATTGTGGTGATTGTGATAATGATGTGATTCAGAAATTTTCAAACTAGAAATTCAGAACACAAACGTAGTTCTGTTAATCAAAAGTCGGAGACACATTATGCAAACCATTTAATCCGAGAAAATCACACATTCAATTTCGATTTTAAAATATGGGAAGTGAGGGGATAAAAATTAATTTTTATAATCATTAGAGATAAATAAATACAAGCATTTCGGTCACCTATTGAATAGCCAAATTGATCATACTTCAAGCCCCTTTCTCAATCTTTTCAAAATTACCGAACTACCTGACTAGCAATTCAGAATTGGTTTTTCCTATTCTAAAAATTATTTGTAACCATCCTTCTATTTACCCCTTCCACACAATTTGTCATCTCTTTATTTCTTGTTTTCGATATAACAGAGAAACATAGTTAGTTTACCATTAGCATCTGAAGAAGGTGAAGTTCCACCGAAACGTGCGTCATGCGTTATTTATTTTTATACATGTGTAAATTGTTATTATTAACCATTGTTTTAATATGCTTATCAGAGTTCTTGGTGTCGTTAATTGGGTATAGGATTTAGATGGACGGAGTTTGATGCGGAATTTATCAGTATAAAGTCATTTAATCATGGAGTTTTTGGTGTCGTTAATTTGGCATACCCTTTAGATCGACGGGATCAGTATAATGTCACTTTATCACAGAGTTCTAGGTGTAGTTAATTGGGCACAGCTTTTAGATGGAAGGACTTTGGTGTGAATTGTGGTGTAGAATTTATAGTGTACTCAAAAAACTTTTTGAATACATATATTTGATAAGGAGTTTCTGATCTATACTCATAGCTGGAGGCTCTGACATCATCGTTTTGCGTTATGCATATACTCAAAATGTTTGCTCAATCATAACAAGGGTTGAGGTCATTTAATTGCACCTTATTACAGAAATAAGTGAGCTAGCGGGTTGCAACATAAATAAATAACCTGCTTTCTTGATAGCTCATTGGATAATTTTTTATTTTTAAATTATTTTCATTGATCAAATTTATTGCGAGAATATATTATATTGGCAATACCGCAATTAGGGCGACATAACTCATTAAATCATGGAACTCAATGCTGTGAAATAGTTGAAACAAATTGTTGAAATTCTGAACAAAAATTTGAATACATGAACAATGGAAACTGTATTCCTACAAGTAATCAAATATAACGAAGATACTCTAAACTAAAATCTATTTAATTAAGAATACTGTATTTGAATGTTGTAGTTCCATTATTTATTAACAACAAGCATATTAGTGAAAATTATAAATATCTATTTTCAAATTTTCTAATGATTTTCTCAATAATCTTGAACTGTTTTATAAGCAACTATCAAATTTTTAGTTCCAAAAACGGCTTTAAGAATATCATATAAAAACTACAGGTACATGTATTAAATACGAAAAGTCTCCATCCATTCTTATTCCATGAAAAACAAAGAAAGTTGAAGACAATGATCAAGAAATTTATAAAATTAAAATTTTCACTTACCTTTCGCTTCTTTGTGTTGTGCCTTTCAGACCTATTCGGATATTTCATTTTAAATGTTCCAACATTTTCAGAACCGCCACATATATTATATTAAAAACATTCACCCTAAAACTGGAGAACTAGGTGAATATTGATTATTTCTCGAAATTACACGTTTATTCAGCGAAACCTGTTTCAACCCTGTTTCATATATTAACCCTATTAAAACAAATTTTACTTAACTATTTCAGCATTTCATTCTAAATTTTTATGCTTTCTTTTTCTGTCTAATCGTACAAAATTCACTTCGTCAGTCTACAAATTCAGATAAATAGTGTTCGTTGCCCGCTTTGAATTTGAGCTACGCGCGAGGGTGCGAAAGCTCTCCCTGTGCGGCTCTAAGTGCACTGAAGAGGGGCAGTTGCCTTTGCGCTGTTTCCACCCCGTTGTGTTTTCAGGATCTTTCAGACGACTTGCGTGAAGTTGAGGAAGGTTGCCACGGACGTCTGAGTTATTTCATAAGGGAAGATATTGTGTAAAGAGTAATTATTGTTACCTAATCAATAAAGGTTTGAGATGAGGGTAAATATTTATTCTGGCGATTGTATTTACAATGTGAGATTAGAAAAATTTGTTTCGAGAAAGCAAATTTTTATGTAAAACATTCGCTATAGACAGGATATGCAGTAGGATGAAAATATTTGAATTTTGGTAGCGGGTTTTCCCCAAAATTGATTGATTATTTCCTGCACAGAGTGTGTGCAGAGGAGCGGTTTTAAATCCATTTTATACCTCTTGGACTAAAATATTTAGGTTTTTTTAATGAATATATATATATATATATATATATATATATACATATTCATATACACAATACAATACAATACAATTTTTAAGGGGTGAATCCTTGCGGGTCTTTCGAGTACACGAAGGCCGTAGGCCTGTTCTTGATATTGCTAACGAGTTAGAGAAATAGCATTTTGTGGGCGTGTTCTGCCAATAAAAGGCTGAATAAGAATATTTTCTGAATTTTGTTATAATCTTTCATAGGGGTCATACATGAAGCCCCTTTCAAAATAAAATTTCCTGATATCTGTTAAAAAGAATAATTTAATTTTAAACTGTTTTAGCGTTTTCGTAAAAGCAATATATTCTTAATGAAAACTTGAAGTATCACATCCTACATGGTCGGATCTTCTGCAAATGAATTAGAAAAAATCCAGTAGGTAACTGTCAAGTCGCTCTTTTTCATGTGGTACTTAGTTAAAATTTCAGTCGTGCACACAAAATTTCATGAGAATCGGTCGAGCCATTTCGGAGGAATTTAACAAATGAAAAATAGGAGTTGATCGTAAAGGGGTAGAAATTTAGGGTTGTATGTATTTTTGAATGTTGTATTATAAAAAAAATATAACAGAAAATTTTTTCTGAAAAATAAAAATATT